>BRZM01000258.1:15349-61667 GCA_033238685.1 Lates japonicus | reverse complement strand
CGAGCAGTAACAATTACCTCTGCTCTGATGCCCTGCCACAATAGCACAGCCTGAGAACAAATAATGAATAAATAAAGTTCTCCTGAAGTTGAGCAGGAAACATTTTATTGCAACAGGAGTTCTTGTGTGCGTGTGTGTGTGTCGTTTGAGCGAATAGCCCCTTCTTGTCTGCAGATGGAAACAGCCACAGTGAACTGAAGCTCCATCTAAATTTCTGTCCACAAAACATTGATTACACACATGGCTCGTCAAAGGACAAAAAGAGACACTTGAGGAATAAGAGGTGTGGCGTATGAATCATCTTCACTTTCCTAAAAATACACACCTACGATTTTATGGAGGAGGTGGGGAAATTCCCAGCTTGGTGAGACTTGCCAAGATCAGGTAAAACTGCCTGACCAGACCTTGCTCTGGAGGGGCTTTGTCACACTGCCTCCTGCTCCTCCACAAGTAATGGTGTATGAGAACCAAGGTGGAAACTAGAAAAAAAAAAAAAAAAAGGCACAGAGAGCAAAGGTAATGGAGGAAACAGCGTGAGGTCAGATTGAGTTTCATCACAGAGATGGAAGGAGAGGCTGAGGCATGAAAAGGGTGTGCTGATTGCGTAGTAAGTGTACTGTATGTGGGCTACTTAAAAGGCTTTGTAATTCTCTCTCTCCCTGCATGGTTTTTGAAATTGTGTTTTTCCCTCTTTTCTCTTTTGCCGTCAGGCTATTTATCGCAGACTTTCCCTGGCAACAACCTTAAGAGTTCAATATAGCAGGACAGCTCTGTTTCTAGCGGTAGCGAATTTAGTCTACCAACCTAATACATGCATATAAATTTTACACTGCAAAAAATTATGTTTCATTTTTTCTTCCTGCACGTAAATTAAAGGTAGAATAGCTGTACGTCTTGAAGAACACTGTTCGTAAACAGTAACTTCCATTTACTTTGGTAACTGACACTGCGATGCAGAAATGTTTCATTGTGGTTACTGGGCTGCAAAGCAACGAGATGTGGGCGGATGAAAGGAAAGGTACCACTGTCCCTAAAATGAAAGTGAATCACATGGTTGCCTGAGGACGTGAAAAGGTGGAATGAGAATGAGAGGGAGAGAGGGAGAGAGGGAGGAGGGCATTGAAATAGAGTTGGAGCAAGATTAATTGTTTAAAAGGAACAGTATTCATCAAGAAATAGCCTAGTGCAGAACGGCGTCTGTGTGTGTGTGCATGGTGTGCGCCGCTTGTGTGTGTGTGCCAGATTGGAAGTACACTTTGCACTAAGTTTACACTTTGTCTTTAACTTTCTAACTTTCCCTCATGACTACTTCAATAAATGACCATCCAACCATAATGCTGATTACTTTGCAAAATGAGTGTGAGGTCAATTCTTCTCCCATTTAACAAGTGTTTTCTATAACACACACACACACACAACATCCCCTTTAAAGCACCAATCTTGTGGGACCCTTTATAATGTATTCTAAGTCCTTTACTTCACCTAAATGTAAACTCATAGTCCAGCATTTTTAAATATGAAGTCAATAAAGTGGACTCCTGGTTTTCTTATGTATTATAGGAAAACAAGCCCTGACATGCACATCTGTTGATCTTGGTCACTTTTAGGGACCTTGCATGGTCTTCCAATCATTTCCAGGATTCTTACCTTAACTCTAACCTTAAGCCTAAATAAGTAACCTGAAAATCAGCCTTTTCCCTAGTGGGGATGTGACTTTTGTCCACAGTTAATGGACCTTGAGTCTGAAATTTGTCCCCAAAAGTAGCTTATGACAGAAACACACACAAATACAGAAGTGGTGATCCAACAGCACCACCCACAGGTTAAAGCATTTTAGATTTAGTTACTCAGGAGCAAATCACTGATACAGAGGAAATTTCAACTATAAACTCCCAACTCTTTAATAATCATAAATTTCAAAGTGCACAATGTTGCAGAAGTAATATTTTATTCATGTCAAAAATCTTCAGGAGCAGATTCAGCCTTCAGATGTACAAAATAATCTTAAGTCTTATTGCTGTTATTACAAAATCATCTTTCCTACAGGCTGCGAACAGACTGAACATCCCCAATAAATAATGAGTAAAAACTTAAACGAACTCAACAGGAACACTCACACGGGCATACAAACATGTGTCTGTTCTATCACTTGCACTTGTACGTGAGCTGTTTGCGATGATAGTGGATCCAAGCAGGAGCAGCAACAAGGCCGGTCAGGAAGCCGATCATGGCGCCCAGACTACAGGAAACAGGCCAAACCTAGAAGAAGAAGAAGAGAGAGATGGCGTGAGTCTGATCGATGATGGCCATAAAGTGCGGTCAAACGCTCCAACCTTGCACTCGTAGATCAAGAGGATCTAGACAATCCTCCCCACAAGCACACGCCTCCACTCGTGTAATGTTCAGTTAATTTAAAGAGGAACTTCTAAAGGAAAAATACAGCTCCGGTGTCATTTAGAGTTATGCTCCAATTATCACTGTCTGCCTCTAATTTGCATTTTCCTCCAGTCATTCTGCAGAGAACTCCCTTCCCAATTACAATTTTAATCTTTCTGTCATTTAAAAAAATCGGATTAATTAAATAAAGAGAAAGATTTAATGCTTACTGTGTTGAAATATAATTTCACCCCTACAGTAGCTGTATTTAATACAGTTCAGTGATGAATGGAAACAATGGCTCCTTGTTAACAGAGAAAACCATGGAGAAACTGTGCTGTACGGCAGAAGCTAGTGTTGATGTACAGAAAAATCCTCATTGTGAAAAGGCTGCACACAATTACAGAAACTCAGTGTTAGGGACATGCTTTAATCATTTTGTGTATTTATGGTTGTTTTATAGAGATAACATTAGGTTTATAAGTGGGTCCTTGTTGGATTTTTTTATTTGGACAATTTCAAAGGCCTGAAGATTTAATATTAATAACTTTAGGCTGTGTTTTCTACTATAATTTCTCAGACTGTCACATCCACTCGACCCCCTGTCATATTAGTCATAGACCACGTTGCTTTCTGTCACAATACACCGCTGCCTATAATGACACATTATCGACAGCTGCACTGTTTATATTCTCTAGTCGTTTCAGGTCCTCTAGTGCCACTGCTGACACTGATGAATTTGTTCTATTTTTGTCTGCTGATTCACAGCCACAGGAGTTGTGAATGAAAGTTTTGCACGAAAAGAGCAGAACAGGTGATTTCAATCCTGCTAATGATAAAAAACCCTCCTCATGAACAGGTGGCACTCATGAAAAAGGAAGTTTAGGATCAGAGTACAAAATGTTCTTGCGTGATGCACAAAGATCTCAGTCTACATTTTGCTTAGTCAGTGTGCTGACCTGCCACGGCCTGTCCCAGTCCAGAGGTATAGGGAAGGCTCCAACCCAGGCTCCTACCACTGTGCAGGCGACTGTAATCTGGAGGCAGGTGTCCCACACAGACATAGCTCTGGAGATGGGAACAGAGCAAAGAAAGGTCAGTTATACTCAATTTGGAAACACAAGATGAATACATGAAACACATAACCAAAGGACAGGGAGAAGGGACAGAAGAAAATTAGATTTTAAGCGCACCCATGCCGACTGAACACTCGTATCCAGGCCTGGACATTGGGCCCAAGGACACAGAGACACCTCAATGTGGTTAGAGAGGTCAGCAGCACAGCCAGGGAGAACGTCTCTAAGGCAGATCTGGAAAACACATAAATTAGAGGCTCATAGCACCAATCAAATCCCTATCTAGCACCACAGAGTTTTAAACAAATATATATATTATACAAATATTTTGTGGAGGCAAAACCTGTGTCAACACAACGGAGAACTGGTATTTATGTATTTGGTTATGGGTGATGCATTTGAATGTGCCTTACTCAGAATCTTTGTAAGTAAGTTACTTCATCCAAACAGCAACAGCTCCTCTTTTACTACCCTCAGCTTTTTTCCCCCTCTGTTGTACATCTCTCTCTCTCACCACACATACAGGTACAGTATATGAGCATCACCATATACTCACTCAATCAGCGGAGCTCCATAAAGAACCACCACAGTGTGAAAGAACAGGCACGACAGGAAGAAGTACAGACAGGAACGGAACAACCTGGACAGCTGCAGAGAGAAAGGGGTGGACAAATGTTAAAGAGTAAAATCAAGACAGAGAAATGGTCTTGGTTAGATGAAAGTAGTTGGATATACCCGCAGGTTCATTCAGGTTCAGTGGCTGACACATTAAAAAAAAAAAATCAAAAATGGTAAGGCCTGAATTTGGGTTAATTGGAGCCAGGCTTTTCCCAATACCACACTCCTCCCTTAAATGGTACCCTGGCTTTTATTTTCACTTGCAGTAAGAAGAAATACACATACATTTTGACCATTTACTTAGAAATCAAAATCTTCAATTGTATGGCGCTACGTCGATTAGTCGGAAAAAAGTGATTACTTTCCGAGCAAAAATGCCAAAGATTTGATGGCTTCAAGTTCTACAATGTGGGGTTTTGCAGCTTTTCTTGGTTTTACACTGTAATAGACTGTAACAGACAATGTATCCTGGGATTTTGGACAAGACTAAACATCTTACCTTGACCCCGTTCACTGTTATAGATGAGATAATCAACCACACTTGTTAAATAACCAGTTTTTAGCCAGTTTAACCAACTTTTACTACTACCACCACAGACCCAGCAGTCACCTTGTATCCCAGCGTGTGCTTCTTGGTGGGCGGTGTGATACCGAGCAGCCAGAAGACGGCGACACTGACTGCGGTCACCGTACCGGACACGGAGTAGAGCCACAGCAGGTGAGTCCCGTACACCGAGAAACCCTGCACGAACACCGCAGGTACGACGGTCGCCATGAACACCGAAGCGGCGATGATGGCGTGCGTGGACGCCATGGCTCTGATTTCATGGTCCCACATGACTGTTACTTTACCTATCTATGACGAAACTAAGACCAAATCCAAAATAAAGCCCTTTAAAATGTTAATTTAGCAGCGGTTGTACGGAATGGGTTGAATGCATGGATGAATCGCCTCTTCCGTAAACATGGAGCGACAATAGCTTCCGTTTAGCCTTCACAATAAACGTCAAATGTGTACACTTCTACAAAAGTAGAATGAATAAGCTGAAATACTCAAGAGAATAGTATTTTGAGCCATTTTAAATTATTTTCACTGTCGAGTAATATGCTGATTGTTTTCTCGATTGTTCAACCAATCATGTTAACTCTAAATAGCGAAAATTAGCCCAAGGCAATATCATTTGTTTGACCAACAGTCCAAAACATGAAAGCTATTTTATTTACTGTCACAAAATACAGAAAAAAACAAAACAAAAACAACAACAAATCACCACAAATGACAAGTTGGAACTGGATAATGATTAGCATTTTTACTTTTAAAAGGACTCAATTTTTTTTTTTTAAATTGTGTCAATTAAATAAGCAATTGATATACTAATTGTTGCAGCTTTTTCTATTTATAACGTTTTAAACGTTTTAAATTTGTATGGTATACATGTGCCATCCAGGAATCAGTGGGTATTGGTATAATACCTATAACATGCAGCTGCGTATCAAAGTGAGTCTAATTCTTTTTAAGAATATATTTAACTATCTACCAACTCAGGGCACTTTTATTTTGAAGAAAAATTGCTAGTCTGCAGCAAACAGGAAATATTATTTTGTAAGCGACTTTCCAGATGTGAAAACAATTCTTTAACCAATCACAGAAATCCAGTGACGTATGACGGGACCCCTGTGACGGACAGTACAGATAGCCAATGAAATGTGAGCTGTCGTAGCTTTGACCAATCAATCTGCTGCCAATGTGACCAAGAGGAATAACCCACCGGAAGTTTACAAACATCCATCGAGCAAGCTAACGTTTAGCTGACATTTTTATTTTGCTTTGACCAACGAAAAGTCTCGGTTATAACAAACCAAGAGGAAAGATGGTTTGTGAAAAGTGTACGTATCACACCATTCAGACGCTCTCTATTTTTCATTTTTACCTAATTTGTGTTGTTCGCGAAGGCTGAGGATTCTTCGAAAGCTAACGCTATGTGACTGCTAATCGCCCCCATATTGGTTTATAAACACTGACTATATCTTTAATACGTTTGTTATTTTCTTTGTAAAACGTTGTATTGCTTATTATTTCAGGCGAGAAGAAGCTTGGTAAGGTCATCACTCCTGACACCTGGAAGGATGGAGCACGGAATACAACAGGTGAGATCAGGTCCCTGCTGTAACTGAAAAGAATTGTGATCAACATTAATTTATGCTTACCAAATGATAGTTACTACACTGATAACAAACACAAGTTTGACCCCTCTCGTTTTCACACATAAGACTCTTTCATACGATTTCCAATTTGTCTTTGAATTGTGACACACTGTACTGTAATGTAATGATACTTAGATGCTGCAGTTTGATGGGGTTCTTTCTGCTTCCTTTACTCAGAGAGTGGCGGGCGTAAGCTCAATGAAAACAAGTTCCTGACCTCTAAGAAAGCCAGGTGAGTAGCTCCATAAAGACTAGCTTGTTTTGTTCGTGAGGAAAAATATCACCATTGTTGTCCCTGTTTTATCCACACAAAGTCACACAATAGTAGTGTTGATTTACTCAGTCGTTTGTTTAACCCCTAATGCTGTTCTGCAGACAGACTCAATATCATATGAAATTGGTGCATTATGGATCTTTAATGCATCTCCCTCACAGGTTTGATCCCTACAGCAAGACGGGCTTTGCTACCTGCAGGATCTGCAAGAGCTCAGTTCATCAGTCTGGATCGCACTACTGCCAGGGCTGCGCGTACAAGAAAGGTATAAACTCCTTCACACCGGACTACATACTGAGCTGATATCCTTTTAGGTTTTGTGTTGCACTAGTGTTTCTCGATAGTCTTCCGCTAACACATAATGACTAAGACTTGTGGAGTTGAAATAAGAAGCTTGTATGTTACTGTCCAAGATACCTGTTAAATGTAGAAGGTTGAGAGGAAACCTCAGTATGATGTTTTAGACTTTTACACCGATTTAACAAACTTTCTGTAGGAAAATAAAATGTTTGACCAAGGCTAGTGCAGCAAAGACACACTTAACACTATTTCATCATTGACAATACCAGTTCTGAGTTCAGAAAATATCTGTGTCATCCTCTTTGGCAAATGGACCATAAAGGTTTGGTTCACCTAACATAAAAAAACCCCCATGTCGTTTCATTTACCTCATGAATGAACCTCTTGACATTGTTTGTGTAGTGTTTGCTCGTGCCAGTCCTCTATAATATTTAGAGTGGATGATGAAATCCAAATAACAACACATCTCAAAAGGCATATCTTGATGAACCTTGAAGCCCATGGTCTCCGCTGCAGAAAATCAGGCCAGATAAAGCTGATAAAGCTGCAGTGGGAACACATTAAACTGTATAGACAACTGGAGGCCACGTCCAAGTGCATTGCATGATAGCCACATTACAGCTGAGTATTTTGGATTAGACAGATAGCTGTGTGTTTTATTGTCCACATGTGGACTTCACTGAAGGAGAGTTAAAACAGAAAAGTCACAAAGACACTGGTTTAATTCAGAACAGATGTTAAAGCACCATCTCCAGATCATACAATGCAAAGGCAGGAATTACATCACAACTAACCACAACCAACCTCTTTCACTCAAAATTATTATTTTATTATTATTATTATTATTTTGTTTTCATACAATTCCTTAATGATTCACACTCTATCAGTATGATTTCTGTGTACAAATCGATTTTCTTTTATATTAAGTTTTTTTTTTTCATTTAAAGCTGCTATAATCAATATGTTTGAGCAACTGATCACTTGTATGTGAAAGAAGCTTGTAGTGACAAATCCACAGATACTTATTATGAATTTGAAAGTTTTGCTCAGCTGCATAGAGATTTACAGCATTTTTTAAACTCATCATTTTGGTTTCCTGGCCTGCAACTTGACTTTTTTGATTCAGTCCCACTGCCCTCAGCAGCTTTATTTTCAGCCAGAGCAGCAGCAGGTGGCTGTTTCCAGTAGAAAAGCTCTTAAAACCCTTTGTGCTGTCCCTTACCAGCACCAAACAACAGACAGGCACTGTTAACAATTAACATTTAGCAGCTTAAGAGGCAGATATTTCCCTTAGGAACTGATGCTAACCAAAAACAACAAAAAATGACTCCCAGCTTGTTTCACCTGCACCCACATACTGCATATACGGCTACTATCTAACTGATACTGTTTTTCACTGCTTTCTTTCTCTTTCCTTCTTTTTTGTCTCTCCAGGAATCTGTGCAATGTGTGGGAAGAAAGTTTTGGACACCAAGAACTACAAACAGACATCTGTGTGACAGCGTGCTGATCAGAGAACAGTTCTACACGTGAATAACAGATGTGAGGTTAAGACTGAGGTGTCATGTTTGTCATCTTTTTCACATTTTAAGTATTTTCCACAATGGCCTGCGATAGATGGCTACAACGCTTCACTGTTCTTTCCACCTCAGTGAAAGAGAGATATTTGGAGATGGCTTTGTCCTCTCACTATAGAATATTATATAATGCTACTGGAACTAAAGCCGTGGCCATAAACAGGGTATCACTGTTATCTCCAAATACACCACCAGTTATCACCTGTTTCTAGGCTTCTTGATTCTTTTGTATATTTTAAATTAATACTTTGGTTTGGATTCAGTCCTCTTTTTGAAATAATTGATTTCTGTACGTAATATGTAAAGTGTTTTATGTTTTTGAGTGAATTAAAGCATCCGGTATGAGGACATCATTTGACAGGGTTATTTTGTTCCTCTGCCTGAGGCCATAAAGAGTATAATTTTAGCCTCTTACGCACAACATACCCATATTTGTCCCATATGCCTGTAATAATCGGTTTAGTCTGACATAATCATATTTGGAAACTGCATGCTTCACTGTCAGGTGTGACCTGACCGCCCCCTTTGCTGTCAGAGATGGAGGTTATAGTTCACAGGCTGTTTGATGACAAGCTCCTCCTTTGATATTTAAAGGCCTCGCTCACCCTCAGGGCATTAACCACATGTGCGCACACTTGTTTTTATGCCTCATTATTGATTTATGCTGTTGTTCAACAGCACAGGACAGCATCAGGCCTCAGCTAATACTGGTAATGTACAGTAAGTAATGTCTTAATGTAGTAAACGTGAATAAGTTTGAAGTTTAAGCCATTTCAGCAGAGTAACCTGCTGTGATCTGAAATATTTAAAAAATCTACTACTGGTTACAAGTGACTAAAACTATAACTGGTTATGTAAGTCTGGATCCTCTAGTTTGCTTGTTATATCACTGCCCTTTTGCTCATGGCAGCTGATATTCATATTTAAACATTTTGCACAAACTGGAATTTCTGGAGGTGTCTCAATTGACAGCTTGCGTTTTTTGCAGTTTTAGCAACATTATTCAACTGGTTTACCTTAAAATAACAGTTTCTAAATCATTTTGAGGGTAAACTGACTTGTAATTGGGAGAATGTCCGTGCCCCACACACTTCTTGTTGCACTATGTAACTGTAGTGAGCGGGTATGATCTGCTAACTGAGTGACAGTCACTGGTTTAAATTGCCAGAAACAGGCCCAGCAAGACAAACGCCCAATTGTAGGTCTTAGAGGTCATTAAAAGCCAGGGTTCACCTCCAATACCCAGCAAGGAAACTTTAAAAATACCAACAATTCAATCAACAACAGAGTTTGGTGTGTTTGTTATAGTGACAGCACTTCCTGCTCCAGAAGCTGGGAATCATGGGAGAATATATACCGTTAGGCTGTGTTTCAGTTCAGTGAGTGGGACTACGCAGTTGGCGTCATGTGATTCATAGGCTTTGTTTTCTGTACATGAAAACCATTTAACCGCTCTGACTCTGAACACAACACAATAAATTACCACTCATGGCTGCAGAGGGCGCTGTTGCTCAGCAAAAATTACATTGTGCTGCTTTAAACTTGCTTAACATCAGCATGTTCGCACACAGATGTCTGTTTGTTAGCTCAAAGCACAGCCACACAGTTGTGGCGCATTCAGGAATCATTACCATAACATCATGAACGCACTACATGCCCAAAACCTTTAATTTGTACGCAGTATAAAATGAGACAATTTTTTTGTGTGTAATGTATTAACCATTACACCATTAACAAACATAACTATAACAGTAGCTTATTGACATAGACAAAGGAAGGTTGACAACTCTCATAATGTTTCTCTCATTTTATTCAAGCAAATCTTCAAAATATCTACTACAATGGTCACTGATAAAAACACAAATGAGTAGATCTTGGTTTATTCTTTGGACAACAGATATTGATATTAATAATAATTTGATGTATATCTTAAAAATGTTTATTCAAAGACTTTATAAATGTATTCAGAATTCATACATAGTGGGTGTGAAATTATTAAAATTGTTAAAATATTAAAATCAGTGGATTCTACAATAATAAAGGAAGGAAAGACTCAAGGGGGGAGTATCTCTTTCTAAAAGCAACAATAAAAGTATTATGACATTGCACTCAGGTTTCACGCTTTATAAAAAACAATATTGCCATGTAGGACTGTAAAATATCTACCAAAGGCACCGAGAGTCCTATACTGGTATTTACTAGTTTGTTCACAGTGATTTTACATGATAGATTTCAGCGGCAGAACTGAAATCTTTCAGGCTTCAGTGTATTGAGGTAAACCCCAGAGTTGGCTTGGATCCTGCATCAAACAGAAACTTTACTTTTTCCTGCTATCTGTTTGTCATTTTCTTAAAGTAAAGTCAGACACAGACCCTCTGTTACTCCAGAGCTTTCCGTGTGCTACTCTGTGGCTTGGGAGTGAACGGTGTGTGACTGTTGTTAGTAGTGCTGCGAGAGAGTCAGGAACTCCTCCCGGGTTTTGGGGTCCTCTAGGTAAACTCCCAGCATGGTGCTCGTCACTGTGCGGCTGTTCATCTTCTGGACGCCACGCATTACCATACACATGTGCCTGAAAAACACACACATGCGCACACATGGATCAGATTAGCAGCTGCAGCATTTGACGCGCGCTGTGCGTAGCCTGAACATTCTTTGAGGAGGCTCTCTGAACTAATGAACATGTGTTTCAAAGGGGAACACTCCTGGTTCTGCACATCAAACTGTTAACTGTCATCGTCGGAGTTGCATTGTGGGTAATGTAGGCGCCAGGTTTGAATACAGAATGCATGGAATTCTGTATTCTTTGATTCTTCTACATTAATTTTGATCCTGTTGATCATGGGTCTGACAGCTATAGGAGTGCAATGCTAAATCAGTACAATAGTCTTTTAAAGCCAGACAATTTTGGCGACTATGGGATCAAGCTAAAATACTAAAACTAAAATATCCAGCTAAAGTTGGCTAACATGTAACAATCCACAGTCGTGTTGATTTGTCTTTTAAAAGTTACACTGTTACTCTCACTTTAAGGAAACATGACCTTTTAACATTTTACCTGTGAGGTTTAGGGCAGCTTTAAATAATGATAATGATGGTGGTGGTGGTGTGTGTGTGTACTTACGCTGCTTCAATAACCACAGCTACGCCTTTTGGCTGCAGAGCCTCAGATATTCCCATAGCAATCTGCTTCGTCAGACGCTCTTGTACTAAAAGACACAAAAAGGGTGGACATATGTAAATATGACAATGCTAATGTTAATTGATAAAACAGAAGACAGGTGCTGTTATCATGTGTAAAGGCTTTCAGTCTTGCACACTTCATCTGATTTCTTACCCTGAAGCCTCCGACTGAAGATCTCCACAATTCTGCGAAAACAGAGGCACAAGCAAAGGGGAGAGAACTGATTACAGATCAGCCGTAATAATGATTAATCTTTTGATAAACACAGACTGGCATCAGTCCCTGAACTGTGCAGACCCTTCATCTGTGAATGATTCACCCTTTTGAATTCTCTGAATCTGTCCAGCAAGATTCAACTACAGCAAGTTTGTCTAAAAAAAAACCCAGTGACTCTGTTACTGTTGTTTCTGGGTTTGTATATTCAGAGATGGTGCGATATTTTAGGGAAGGGCGAGAAGGAGACAGACAGGCTGTGATAATAACTGGTGATTCCCACAGGTCCGCAGGGATTTTCTTTCTGTGAGTGTGCTTGATGAGGGGACTAGATTATGGCCAGTGGGCTTAGACCCTAAGCCCAGGTCAATGCACCGGGAGATAACAGAAGAACGCACCGCACTAACACCAGAAACATACAGCCAGTGGCAGCAGAAGATTATGAGGTGTGTGTGTGTGTGTGTGTGTGATGTGTTACCTGCTGTCGTCGAAGTCCCACCACTTTTTGTTGGGATATAGCCGATGTGAACCTGAAAGAAAATGACATTGAATGAGCAGAGGTCATCGTCAATGCTGAGCTTACAATGCTTAGAAACACACACACACACACACACACACATCGACCAAGCTTAAATAGCGGCAGTGACATCCACATGCACAGTTCATTAATGATGTACAGTGGTTTGGGTCACATTTTTTAAGGTCAATTTAATATTTGCTCCACACCACAAACAATCCTCATGCATTGTCTTAAATTCACACACACACACACACACACACACACACACACACACACACACAAACTCACCTTGCCGAAAAAGGGCACCAGGTGATGCTCACACAGTGAAAACATGTCTATACCCTTAACAATCACCATCTCATCATGGTCTTCATCAAATATGGCATTATTTAAGATATCTGGGGGCACAAACATACAGATATATATTTTTAGAGAATTTATATATATGAAGAAATGTGCTCTAAAATGAAGGCAGGACTGGTTAGTCTGGGAATATAAAGTTTGTTAAAACAACAAGAAGAATATTCTTATATCTCATGAGATTGAACCGTAACACTTTCCAGTACATTTGCTGACTATAGCATCTCCATGAATTCATGGGCCGCAGTTAATAATTACTTGAACTGTTTGGTCTTTAAATTATTAGAAAATAGTGAAAAATGTCCAAGGTGACATGTTCAAATGTCTTATTTTGTCCAACCAACAGTCCAAAAGCCCTGAGATATTCAGTTTACAGTCACTAAGAAAATCATCAGCATTTGTCAGTAAGAAAAATGGTTGCTGATTCCTTATTCATTCATAATAGACTAGTAAACTCATGACATCTTTTATAGTTCTAATCTAACAGATTTAAAAATCCAATTATAGACAATAGCCCTGACGAGAATAATACCCATTTATTTCTATAAAGGTGTTCGTGTACAGTAGCCTTCTACCTGTGTGGAGGAGCGAGAGCACACATCTTACAGTCAACATCACCGCCTCAAACTACAGCATTTACAAGTTGAATCAGCACCTCTGATAAGAGCCCGTTGACTCACCGTCGATGGTTTCGTGGTAGCCCTTGGTAAGGAACTGCATGGCCTTGGCGGCGCGCAACGGCGTGCGCAGCAGCCCCTGTCGGTCCGTGTCCTCCCCGAGCTCCCGCAGGATGCTGGTATAGGCGGCCTCGAGCGCAGGTAAGCGGGACTCGTCCTCGGCCTCTTTGCGGGACGTCTCGTGCATGCGGTGCGCGGCGGACGTCTTGGTGTCTATGATGAGGTCGCTGAAGCCGTTGTTGTGTTGGAACTCCTCCACGGTGTCGTTGACTTTCCCGTTGCAGTGGCCGTTCATGTCGGAGCGCTTTTTTTTTCTGACTCTAGTAGAAGAAAAGGGAGGATGAGAAGGTGAGACAGGTGCTGAGGTTGGGTTACCCTGCAGGTCTGTGAGCCTACTCCTATCGCCGGTGCTCACTGGGTTTATAAAGCTAAAACCGGGTGCCGCGTGCGCATCAGTTTCTCATTTGCCAATATGCCGCCTACGTCAAAACACCCAGTTTCGTCAGCACAGTTAAATGTCAACACAGAGCCCCCCCCACAAAAAACCAAACAGGGCATGCAACCGATTTTTTCTGCACCTCTCATCACTTGACACTTTCTGTATTATCATCTATCCTCATTCATTAGTTCCGATCATAATACTGCACAGACGGGTCTCCAGGATCATGACTTCACATAGAGCTCAAACATTAAATTCCGTGTCCAGTCTTATAGCTGTGCCGTATGTCCACATGTCCCCTATTGCTACAAACAATAAGTTAAAACTATAGTGTAGGAGGACAATATTAAAGTGAAACAGAAAAACATTCAATAATTAGTTCACAATTTTTCAAGACTGCTTTTAAATCAAGACTAAGGGCATTCAAGGACATTCAAGTCCCAAAATGTTTTCTATTGTTTATCTCAAGTTGTACAGACCTCTACTGCAGCTCAATTAATTTTACATGTATTTTCAGATTGATTGTTTATGTTGTGATAAAAACGTGGCAAATGTCCATCACAGTTTCCCAAAGCTCAAGCTGACAATTGTCTTCCTTTGTCTGAACCCAGTGTACAATGAAAAGCGGTGAACTACATTGAGCTTTTGCTTCGTATGAACTGTGTCAATCATCTTATTATTTCAGCCCTCTGTGAAGATGTTAGAGGCTCTTTAACTCTTTAACTGTTTGAGCAAATGCTGGCGACACCTTTGGCTCTCAGTATTTAAAACCTGCATTTGACGGACAACACGTACCTGCAAACAAAATGCGCAAGACTGGTTGTCAAGATTGATGGAGTGTCTCAAGATGTCAGTGGAGACAACTTCATCTTATACCTTTGCAACAACTATAGGATCATTTAAAACACAGACACGTCTGAAGCACTGGAGGATCGGTCCATTAGAAACAGCACTGAGGAGTCTGTGGATTTTGTGGAGAGCAGGTTCTCTAAATAAAAAACTCACTCAAACTGTTTTAAGGACCATACATACTTCTTAACTTAAGCTTCATCCTCTGGGGACCATGAATGCCTGTACAAAATTAAAATTACATGGCAACCAAATCAATTTTGAGATATTTCAGTGTGGACCACTGTGTTTATTGTGTTAACAACCGTTAAAGCCTGTTAACTGGTCTAATTCTTGTGACTCTGAGAACAAACTTGGCCATTTTGGCCGTGTTTTTGAAGTTTAGACATTCGTTTTAGGTTTTAGAGTGAATCACATCCAGTCACTGTACACTATGCTTTACACAACTCATGATGTCTATGAGCAAACAATTAAAATTACACTGCTAGTCCCATGACCACTAAGCTCCTTAACCTCTGTGATGCCTCAGAGATGCTTTCCTCCTGTATGTGACGTGTGTGACCACTGTGATAATTTATAGTTCATCAACTGATGTAAAGGAACCATTTCAACCCAAACTCTGTCTGCTGATCCTCAGTTCTCCGTGGTCAGTTGGAAGGCTTACAGACACCAAGTTAAAAGTGTCAAACTGAGCTGTACATTCCTGGATTATCGATAGTTTTGACTGCGTTTCAGTTGTTAGTCCTTCACTTCTAAATCATGACAAAAAAGGTCCTTTTTAAAAACCGAATTGGTCAGTTTGTTCCAGATGTTAAGTCATTTACTAATCAATGGAACTTGGGACTTGGATTCATTGTCTGGCCGGGATGAAACCTCACTGTGATCATTGTGACGACCCTCTCTCTCTCTGGTGTTACTTGGGGTGTTGCTGTTTGTCTTGCAGGTACTGAAATAGGGCGTGGCAGAGGGACATTAGCCCCTGAGCTTGATAGTGACTCTGACACACCTATGTCCTGCGTGCCAGTGATCCTTATAAAAACCTTTTCAGAGCTCAGTTCTGGTGCTCTTGCTCTCCTGCCTGAGACACCCATTTGGTTTCGGTTGGTATTTAGTTTGTGTTGCTGCACCTCACAACATTACATACTCACTCTTCACTCATGCACTCACCTACACTGCTGATCTTACTGACTACACACACCATTGTTAGTGTAAGCTTTCTCCTAGGTTTATCCATTCCTTTGAAATAAAATCATTTGTTAATTGGACCTGCTGTGTGCATCTTCCTCTTTTGTCACCGCAGTGGGGGCTTGTCCATTCAAATTTGTTTTGTTTGATCTACTTTCTACTAGAGAAACAGACACTATAGTTCCAAGTAGACCCTCTGTGAAAACTGAGAATGTAATTAGAATGTTGCTAATATGACCTACTTTAATTTAAATAGCTTGTTAACTTACAATTTACACAGTAGCTGTACTGTTTGTATTTAATACCATCAGCCTATACCAGTTCCCAAATTGGGAGGGACTTCCTCCTTACAGCTAATACATTAAAATAAAACAACCATGTTTCCTAACAAATTGTGATTTATTTTGAACTGAATTAGGCTCCAGTCTCATATAGGAAAAAGGGTCCTGAGAGATTTAAGACACTGTAACACAAAGCATTTGTTTGCTTGTCAATTATATCACTTTTATCATTTTACTGATTGTGAATCCTGCTTTTCAGGCCAAGCTCAAGGTTTGCCAGAATAATGTATCAAATCTTAAAATGGGTCAGGTTTGGGTGTGGAGAAAACAGGTCATTGCTAATTAAATGAGGACAGTACAATGGTGAGTATAGCCAATAGCGCTGACCCGAGCTCAAACTCTTTCTTTCATAGGATCACATGAGATGGCTGAGAAAGAACACCTGATATTAAATTTGCAAATACACTTCTGTAATTTTACCTGCTTGTGCTAAATAATCCACTTTTTTTTATACTGAATACCTTTATCACTTATAAATTAACCCTGTCACATGCTCACACACACTCTCTCACACAAAGAACTGACAATGGTGTGATCTCTTGTTGTAGCACAACAGAACAACATGTTTAATTGTAGTTTAAGGGCTGTAGCTGATGACATTAGCCATGCATTTTTCTTGGAATCATCCATAGCTGCATGTGTTTTCACAAATCCTGGAAAAAAAGGGAAGCAGATGTGTCACATAGTCGCACATGCAGGCATGTGATTACCTTTACTTTTTACCCTTAAGGCTAGACAGGGCAGATTTGGGCCTATTATGCTTCTCTATCTGTGGTTGTCATCAGTTATTGGACTGGTCTGGATGATGACACAGACACTGTGTTATCCTGTGTCAGTTCCACTGCTGAAGACAGGAATTAGAGCAGACAAGGAGAGGGAGGGCTCAACCTGGACTCCTCTTCCCCCCTTCCACATCCACTCCTCTTCATGCCTCCTCTACCATAGTCCTTATCCCCAAAAAGCAGAGCATTACAGAGCTCAGTGGCTACAGGCCTGTAGCTCTGACCCCTGCGGTCATGACGGTTTCATCCTACCCTTCCTGAAAACAATCACAGACCCCCTGATGGAGCCCATACAGTTTTGCATACTGGGCAAACAGATCTGTGGAGTCAACCTAGGCCCGCACTCCATCCTCCAGCATCTGGAACTATACACCAGGATCCTGTATGTTGACTTTAGCTCTGCTTTTAATTGTGTCTAAATGCAGCACAATATAATTTGTATCTAAGTAAACATGATAGAGTGTATGGAAAGAGGGAAGGTGAATGACACATTAAAAAACCTTTTAAGCATTCTAAAATGTTTTGAAATGGTGAGGGTGAGGGAGAAAGCCACCAACTATGTCCCTTATTCCAACAAGTACTTCAGCCATTTTGTCCATCTTGCGATGTATACATCATTTCTTAGTCTCAGAGGAAGTCAGTCTTTCCATCTTATGAGTCTCTTCAATGATTTCAAGATGATTATCTACTATAGGTGGATCCAATTTGAACCATTTATTGGTAATTGCTTTTTTTTGCTGCTACAGTTAATATTTTCAAGATATCTCTATCATTTCCTGTTATTCCCTCTGATAGATCACCCAAATAATGTGATGTAGATGTCATAGTGATCTGTAGCCTGAGAATATGCTGCATGATTCTCCAAGTACTTTCCCAGTCTTTCTTTCTTTTTTAAAGTCTTGGACACCGTTCCCTGAATACACTGGTAAAATACTTTCAGTAAAAGGAATGATAGACTGGGTCTTTTTTGGATTATAAGGTGGAATTTCTATTTACTTTTGTATAGTTCCCCTTTTATTTTTTTCAAAATAATAACAATTATTATCATTTATTTAATCATTAGTTGTTTTCCCTTATTTCTCTTTAAGTCAGTTGCTTAGTTGTTGTGGCCGCTGTGTATTGTTGGAATCGTTTACTCGTTGAAACGTTTATGAAATGTGCTGTTGTAAAAATGAAACAAAAAGGAGATGCGCTTCACTAGTTCTTGGTACGGCCCTGTTTCCATGGGAACGAGCCACGATGACGTGACGTAACTTCCTGTTTCTCCTCAGTGGTGGCGGGAGATTCCAGCATGGCGGTGCAACCGAAGCAGAACCTGTCCATGGATAGTGTAGCCGAGCATGGCTTCCTAAACTTCATTTTCTCCATGCCAGAGAAACCGGACACTACTTTCAGAATATTCGACCGTAACGACTACTACACTGTTCACGGGAAAGACGCCATATTCGCGGCGAAGGAAGTTTTCAAGACGAATGGGGTCATCAAATACTTGGGCTCAGGTATACTAGCATCTGCAGCCTAGCTAACCACGTAGCTAACATAGACCGTGGTAGTATTGTAGTTAGCTGTAGCTTGCAAACAGGTTGCGTTTACTGTTAGCAAACTGCACGTTGTCGGTGCAGTAACTTAAGCTAAGCTAGCTGCATATGCACTTACTACATTAGCTTCAGTCCTGAGCTTTGTCAGTTTCAGGAGTCTGAGTCTACTAGTTCAAACTGAACTCATATCATATCAAAGCATTAACTAGTAGTTGTGCATAAGGACCGTTTAGTGTTTGGTTCAAGCTTTTGGAAAATGAGGTCAGTAACCTGCTATTATCTTTTAGTTTCTTCTTTAAGTCTAGAATTAACTAGTAGACTTTGTGCTGTTTGCAGTCATGCCCTGTGTCAGGTCTCAGAGATATCACAGTCTTCTTTGCATTCTGCATGTTTAATGTAAAGCAAAAGAGATGCAGTAATGATGTTAATCCTTAAAGTAAACAACTGTGCCCCTTAATTGTGGTTTGTGCACCACTGTCGCTATTAGTAAATATAAGCATGGAGCCCTGAAGTTGTTTCTGATGTTAATATGATTATATTGTTCATCAGGGAGCCGCAAGCTGGAGAGTGTGGTCCTGAGCAAGCTGAACTTTGAGGCCTTTGTCAAAGACTTGCTGCTGGTGAGGCAGTACAGAGTCGAAGTGTACAGGAACCACAGCAAGAGCAGCAAGGAGCACGACTGGAAGATTGAATACAAGGTGTGATTTTTCATTTTAAGTTCTCTCTATGTAACATCTGCAAAGGGAAAGTACTCTTACAGTAATGTTTATTAAAGTGCACTGTTGCTGTTGAATAAACCAATATAGTAACTGTTCTCAGAATGAGTCTGCTGTTGCTGTCATCCGTCCTCCACACTCAGGCCTCTCCAGGAAACTTGACTCAGTTTGAGGAGATTCTGTTCGGTGGCGGAACCGGAGCAGAGGGCTGTGCAGGAGTTGTAGCTGTGCGATTTGCTACCGGAGCCGACGGACAGCGCGTGGTCGGGGTCGGCTATGTGGACGCGGCCCAGAGGACGATGGGAGTGTGCGAGTTTCCAGACAACGAGATCTTCTCCAACCTGGAGTCCCTGCTCGTCCAACTCGGCCCCAAAGAGTGTCTCTTAGCCCAGGGTGAAGGCAACGCTGACGGCAGTAAACTACGAGAGGTACGCTGGATTCAGCTCAGCTCTGTGCCACTTTTATTTATTTTTTCTTGCTGCTGTGTTTTTGCCATGATAAATCATTCATGCAGACAGTGGCCTAATGGGTCAGCAGTTGCTCTCAGTTTTAGCTTTTCTTTTCACCCTGGCTTTATAAATATATTAGAGACTCCCTCCACTCAACAATGCATTTCCCGTATTGTCACTGCACTTGGATGTCTGTTTGTTTGTCTTCGATCCCCTCTGGCTGTTTTGCTGGGGCCCACATAAATAAATTTACAATACTTTAGTGACAAAAAGTACACATATCATTAAAGATCTCTACTCACAGTACATAAGACTAAGACAAAAGCAGCAAACAACATGACAATTCAAAGCCTGTCAGGTAGATAATATAGCTCTACCTGTATATCACCTCTTAGAGAACTGAGGGGGAAAAAAGTAAAATATCACATCAGTTTATATCATTTATCTGGTTTTACCTTTCCCTGTGTAGTTTTATTTCTGATTCCAGGTTCCTTTGTTAAAACACTTTGTAACTGTGTTAAGAAAAGTACCTCACAAACAGAGATATTGTAACTACTGCATCTGTGTAGGTGGTGGAGCGGGGTGGCATGCTGGTGTCTGACAGGAAGAGGGCAGAGTTCAGCAGCAAGGACGTGGTCCAGGATCTCAACAGGCTGCTGAGAGCCAAGAGAGGAGAGACCGTGGCCAGCAACACGCTGCCTGAGCTGGACAAACAGGTGAACAAGAGAAAAAAAACTTCCTCACTCATATATACCATCAAGGACAATACAGTGACAATAGTGAGGAAATCTTATAAATTACCTGAATCTCTGTGTGTGCTTTCTTTCACAGGTGGCTATGTCGTGCTTGGCTGCGGTGGTGCGTTTCCTCGAGCTGCTCTCGGATGAATCCAACTTTAACTCCTTCAGTCTGACTACTCTGGACCTGGGTCAGTACATGAGGCTGGACAACGCTGCCGTGAGGGCTCTTAACCTCTTCCAGGTCAGTGACAGGGACTGAGACTCCTAGTGGTGCCTCTTCTTTTGCTGCTGCTGCTGACTGTTTCCTCTCTGTAATATAATGTGTGGATGTCATTTGGTATCTACTGATTGAAAATGTAATATCTAATTTACTGTATTATGCTGAGTTGGTTTTCGTTCAGCAGTCGTCTGTGTTGCAGAAGAGAAGAAGAATACATTCATCATATAACCTGTCATGGGCAAAGACGCTCTTTGAATTGTATCTTCCAGGGTTCACCTGACGACACCAGCGGAGCTCATTCATTGGCCGGCCTGTTGAACAAGTGCCGTACGCCGCAGGGTCAGCGGCTGGTCAACCAGTGGATCAAACAACCGCTCATGGACAAAACCAAAATAGAGGAGAGGTAAAACAAAGATGATGAGCATGTGTCTGTCTGTTGATAGGCTGCAACTAATGATCACTGTGTTTTTGTTTTGTTTTTTTTGATTGATCGTTCGGTTGTTTGGTCTATAAAATGCCCCTCACCGTTTCCTGGACTACAGTTTCTTCCATCCAATCAACAGTCCAGAACTACAGTATATTCAGTTTACAAAAGTATAAAACAGAAAAACTGTGTGAGAGGAACAAGCTACTATCTTTAGAAATTACTATGATTAATTGTCAAAATAATTGGCAATTAATTTTTTGTCAGTTGACTTAATTATATAACCAATCATTTCAGCCGCAGCTTATTGTTTTACTTGATTGAATAATAGTAGATATGGGGAAAAACACTTTAATCCAGAGTGAAATACCGTACCTTCATAACTATTGAATAGATTGCAGTGAAATCAGCTGTGGACATTAATTATACTCTTAGGACAAATTTGACACTCTTGACATTGGTGTGTGTGTGTATGCGTAGGCTGGACCTGGTGGAGAGTTTCGTGTGCGACTCAGAGCTCAGGCAGACCTGTCAGGAGGACTTGCTGCGGCGGTTTCCCGATCTTCACCGTCTGGCCAAGAAGTTCCACCGTCACAGTGCGACGCTGCAGGACTGTTTCCGCGTCTACCAGGCCGTGAGCCAGATCCCCGCCCTCATCACAGCATTGGAGAGATACTCGGGTACATGCAAGCCTGCCTGCAATTGAGACAGCATGTGCACGTTTTTCTGTGACACTTGACTTAACGCATAGATTACTTGATTTATCTTAACTACATACGGTACATATTCATTCATTTCTGAATGGTGTGTGTGTATTGCAGGCAGCTACCAGGTTCTGTTGGAGGCAGTGTTCCTCTCCCCTCTCAGAGACCTGCAGACTGACTTCGTCAAGTATCAGGAGATGATCGAAACCACCCTGGACATGAACCAGGTCTCATCTTTCACATTTCTGTCCATGTGGGAATTGTGGGAATATTGCTCTGTGCTTTGTGTTTGCATATTATCAATTTTCCATGTTGTTTACTCATTTCTTTTCTTACATTGCGCGTGCACCGTGCAGATTGACCACCACGAATTCCTGGTGAAGGCGTCTTTTGATCCAGTGTTGAGCGAGCTGAGAGAGAAGATGGATGCGCTGGAAAAGAGCATGCAGGCGGTGCTGAACAGTGCAGCCAGAGAATTAGGTGATCACATGCTGACAAGTACACAAACACGTGCATAAACAACAGGCACTGAGACCAAAATTATCTGTTAATCTAACTGATATACTGTCAGTTCCTTGAAATGCAGTTTGATACTGTATTTTAAGGGGATGACTGCATGCTTGCATCTGCTGATGAGGTGGGGGATGTGGTGTGACAGAAATGCCAAAGCAAGTTGATCACACCGTGGAGTCATCATGTGATTAAAAAAAACAACAACAAATTTTCTGAATGTGATAAACTCTGTGAATCCCTCTGAATAAATGAGATTAAATATCAGACTGAATGCCTATTGTTTAAGTAATGCTTTTTCAAACAGAGTCAACCAAGCTTTTGAAATCAAAACTAAATCCTTCAATATTATTATATCAGCTGATAGTCTTTTTTTCATTAACCGGAGGACAAAACAAGGGTGTTAACTTAATTTGATTACGACCGCCTTTGTGTATCTGTTTGTTGTAGTTCTTAACAAACCTGAGTGTAAAAGTTTTTTACTCAGTTTTGTCAAACCTCTGTAGTTGTTAAGTGTAGATTTAATTTAGGAGCATTTTCTAGACACAGCAACTTAATTATTGTTTTCTCAGTCATTTAGAGCAATGATTTGAAGAGCAGAATTTGTCACATTTGCCACATTATTATTGCTTCTTACACAACCATCTTAAGGTGAAAATACATGTGCTTCACAATGTACAGTGGTTCAGTTGTAGAGGCCTTCAGGGTAGTTCAGGGGATTTCATCGATAATACCACTATTAAACTACACACCCGTGTCATACAGGACATTATCAGGCTGTATTATGCTGTATTATACTCTGTATAACACAAAGTATTTTTGTTTACATTCTTGTAGTCACATGAGGGAATGTTTGCCTAATTATGCCTTCAGTTATTAGTCGCTGAAGTAATTTTATTCCCATATCTTTTATTAATGTCACTCATGACTAGGGATGTAACAGTATCATCAATTTCTCAATACTGCCGTGGACCTGGACAGTAACAAGCGATACGTCCTCTGGGCATGACTGTAGTTTTGTTACAGTCATGGTGCAGTAGAACGAAGAGAAATGGCCATCGTCACATGTGTTCCCATCATCCTTCAGATCTAACACGTGGAAGCATTTTGGTTTCCCTGTGTCAGATTTAAAAAAAAAAAAAGAACAATAAGCAGACCCTGCCAGTCTGCAGCCCAGTTATGGAGGTATTATTGTATTGTGAGATTTTGATATCGTTCCATCCCAGCTCATGACCATAGGTGAGGGTTGGAACTTGATCATCTTTTTGCTGCCCATTACGTGGTTTGGGTGACTGATTAGATGCCTCCTGGACGCCTTCCTGTGGAGGTTTTCTAGGAGGTGATCCCAGGGTAGACTCTGGGGTGGAGGGAATATTTATCCCCTCTGGTCTGGGATTGATTTAGGATTCCCTAGGAAGATCTGGAGGATGTGGTGGAACTCACTGCTACAGCAGAAAATGGACAACTAATTGGATTTGACATGTTTTTTCTTTTTGTACTTGGATGTTGTTTGATTTTCAGTTTAAACTCATTACTTTGTGTTTCAGGCCTGGACGCTGGTAAGACTGTGAAGCTGGAGTCCAACGCCATGTTGGGTTTTTACCTGAGAGTCACCTGCAAGGATGAGAAGAGTCTGAGGAACAACAAGAAATTCACCACGCTGGATGTTCAGAAGAACGGAGTGCGCTTCACAAACAGGTCCGTCACACACACACACACACACATGTCAGCACTGGATATTCCTGCTCTTTCTGTCTGCTGATGGTCTGCGCTCTTTGCATGTGCACTCACTACAGTAAGCTGAGCTCTCTGAATGAGGAGTACACCAAGAGCAGGGAGGAGTACGAGGAGGCCCAGAACGCCATCGTCAAAGAGATCATCAACATTGCCTCAGGTGAGGAATCTCATCACATGCTGTTCACTGTGTCTGGTCAGCATGGCATTGATTTGAAATGATGATGTCTGAGCTACATGGAAATTGTTGCTCAGTTACAAGGAATTTGTCTCATGTGACCTTTTAATAATTGATTTCATTCACATTTTGTAAAAACGTCAGTAGACTGTATTGTGCTTTGAACTTTTAGATGGAAGTATCGTGAGATTGTGGTCAAATGGCTTTTTAACAATTTTTTATATCAGATTTGAATTGTCTTGGAGGATGCATATGCTACAGTCTCGTCTCCTCCCGTGATCATTCATTTGAAGCGTTGACTTCTTGGAACCACCAGGTTACGTGGACCCCCTCCAGACGCTGAGCGACGTGATAGCGCTGATGGACGCGGTGGCGAGTTTCGCCGTGGCTTCCGTCTCTGCCCCCGTCCCGTACGTGCGGCCTCGCCTCTTGGCCGACGGCTGCAGGCGAATGGAGCTGCTGCAGGCCAGACACCCCTGCATGGAGACGGACGCAGACACAGCCTTCATACCCAACGACATCACCTTCATCCAGGGAGAGAAGAGCTTCTATATTATAACAGGTGAAAAGAGGCGTTGGTTTTTAAGTGATGGTATCGCTCAGTAGCAAATATCAGCAGCCGAGTAGTAAAAAAAGGTTTACATCAGCCTTCTAGTTATAATTCTTGTTATTATGGGAAATAAAGGATCCATACTTGACTCACACTAGTTTATCTGTTGTGGATACACATTGTTGCTCATCATTGCTGATTCTCCTCTCTTCTCGTCTACAGGACCAAATATGGGCGGCAAGTCGACATTTATCCGGCAGGTGGGTGTGATCGCTCTGATGGCTCAGATCGGCTGCTTTGTGCCATGTGAGAAGGCGGAGCTTAGCATGGTCGACAGCGTCCTGGCCAGGGTGGGAGCGGGAGACAGCCAGGTGAAAGGCGTGTCCACCTTTATGTCCGAAATGCTGGAGACGGCCTCCATTCTGCGGTAGGAAACACACACACACGCACGCACCTGAGCTTGTTTACAGCCTCACTAAACACGCGATAAAAGCCCGGTCTCATCGTCACCATCCGTCCTGCCTTCCCCAGCTCGGCCACGGAGAACTCGCTCATCATAATCGACGAGCTCGGCAGAGGCACGTCCACGTACGACGGCTTCGGCCTGGCCTGGGCCATCAGCGAACACATCGCCTCCAAAATCGGCTGCTTCTGCCTGTTTGCCACGCACTTCCACGAGCTGACGGCGCTGGCGGCACAGCAGCCCGCTGTTCGCAACCTGCACGTCACAGCCCTGACCTCTCACAACACCCTCACCATGCTGTACAGAGTCAAACCAGGTCAAACTGCACACATTGATTTTTTTTTAAAAATCCTATTCTTCTCCACAATGAGGGACTTTTCTGCATTTTCTAGCCCAGATTGACAGTCAAGTGACATAAAGCAACAACTATTTTCACTTATATTCATTAATTTTACAGTTACACATGAGGGCAAGTTATATCACAGAGAAAATTGGTGAGGTTAAGAATTTTTTTTTTCCTCTGAAGGCTGAAGTGCTTCTCTTGTGACTCACCACACAAATATTTTCAATTTCATCTTTTATTAGATAAGCTCAAATTCAAGACTTAAGGTTAATTCTTGTCTGGTCAAATGCTTGAGCCTCTTTAAAGCGTTAGCTAGATATTCATTTATTCATTGATGCAGTTTGTGTGAATGAAAGCTAATGTAAGGGGTGAGAAAGCTGGTCTGATTGTTACTGCGGTTGTCCAAGAAGTGTTTTTAACCCCACCGTGATCGCAGCCATGACTTTTATGGAAAGTAACTTTGGTGCTTAACATATTAAATTGCTCTCAGATTAATCTAAGAGTTAAATTTGTGGACATGTGTTGGAGGCCAATCAGAAGTTCAGAGTCCAGAGAGATTTCTTCTACTTACCTACTTCCTTTGAGTTTTAAAAATATATTTATTTATTTTTAAATTTACAATTTATTCTGTCAAATGTGAAAATATCTTATTTTCTTATATAGATTGTTTATTTTCTGTCACCTGTAGAGCAAAAAGCTAAAGGTGTTCATTTTACAGTGAGCTGAAATTGATAAAAAATATCTTCTATCTATATTTTTACTTAAGATGCTTACAGCTGAGTGTTAATACATAACCTTACAAACAGAAGAAGTAGTGCATCATAGTCTTATTTTCTGACGCGGTCTTAACTGTGTGTCAGGTGTGTGTGACCAGAGTTTTGGTATCCACGTTGCCGAGCTGGCTTGTTTCCCCCCATCGGTGGTTGCCATGGCGAAGGAGAAGGCAGAGGAGCTGGAGGAGTTCCAGGAACCTGCAGGGGAAAAGTCAGAGCAGGACGAAGAGCCTGAGGCCAAGAGACGACGGACAGACAAACAAGTAGGGCTCAGTTTCCCTCCTCCACAGTGTCCTGCATGCAAAATCACATCATATCATCCTATATCATATGTCTGCATGTTTGACGGATAACAGTAGAATCGGTAACATTATTTAGCATTTATAAGGCATATATTATACACACGCATATAGACACTTAATAAATGGTTTGTAACAGACTACAATACCTGTGTAAGCAGATTGAATGTATCAATATATTTGTCAACAACTATAGCTCTTCCTCTGGACACTCACAAGTGGAGGCTGCAGTATAAACAGCTAATGAATAATAATATAGCAGAACACAGTTGTAATAATATAAAACAGGTAATAATGATATTACTGTCTCCATAATCTCTATCCATTATGTCCATCATGAATAAAAGTCCATTAGACGTTCTAGAAATCATAGAAAAAAGATAATTCCCATAACTCCAGAACTTGCCCTAGAATCTTTGCATTTTTAGCTCTTTGCCAGTATCAGAGGAATCCCGTGATAGTTGTCTGTACATTGGCAGATGCACTGCATACTGGAACTGCTAACAGCTAATTTGGCATACTTTCAGCGGTGCCGATTTGTCAAAATGTAAACAAAACATAGGCTAAAAGAAGATGGATTAAGGTATGGCCCAAAGCAAGCTGACTGACCACAGGTTAACATTATACGGTCTGTTTACATCTCCCGAAGCATTGTGGGAACTGCAGTTCCAAAACCTGGGGTGTCAAACTGTCGTTACAGAAGGATCAAAGATACTCACTGTGCAGAATTGTCCCCCTCATTTAAGTTAACATAATAAAATTAGGAAAATCACCCAAATTAACATTTTTCAACTGGCCTCACTATCTTTAAAATGGTGTAAATGTAAATGTACTGAAAAGGCTGTATTCCTATTCAAGGTTCCTAAGGGGTTTGACATTATAGAGACACAAAATTATACTCAACAACTCCAATAATCTGGATCTTTTGTAAAACGGATGCCTTGCCTCTCTCCTTCAGGTGGGGGAAAACCTGATCCAGGACTTCCTTGAGAAAGCAAAATCACTTCCTGTTGCCACCATGAGTGAGGAGGAGGTGAAGGCAGAGCTCAGGAGGATGAAGCAGGAGCTGGTCTCCAAAAAATAACACGTATATCACTGAGATCCTTGCACACTGTGCTCCTGTAAAAACTGCTTGATGTTTAGACTCACATTTATGTCCTCAACAAAGATGAATTTCATGTAGACAAACACACTAGAGTGCTTACTTTGTATAGTTTTTCAATACAGATTTTTTCCTGGATATGCTGTTAGCTTGTTTTTTAACCCAGTTATTTACATGCATGACATCATGTTTCGCATGGTGTGTAATGGCTGTTTTTCCAAGAACATCAGATCAGCAACACTGAATGCGTGTGCTGTATACACTTATTACTTATACACAACATAATGTTGCATGTAAATAACACTTGCTATCCGTAGGAGGACTAATTGTTTCTCTTTAAATGTGCGCAGACCAATGTGTTGTTCTCCTTTTCAATGTAAAAAGTGTAAGTATTTTTCCACACTGGAACATCAGTGTCAGATGCACCCAGCTGTCATTTTATTTGGTCCCAATGTACAAAGGGTAGAAAAGTTCAATATGATGCCTATAATAAAAACTACATTCATGAGGGTTATAATGTTAAAGTTGTGTTGACACTGTGTTGTGTGTGTGTGTGGGGTGGGGGGTGGGGGTGGGGGGTGAGTATAGTAGTATGCTAGTTTAGTATTAAAGTAGATCCGTAATATAGTTCTATTATAATAGTATCAAATTTATATTTAACCACTTGTTTTTTTCTGTCTCATAATCCATTGCTTTTAACTCTCACTGC
Source organism: Lates japonicus (assembly GCA_033238685.1). NCBI lineage: Eukaryota > Metazoa > Chordata > Actinopteri > Centropomidae > Lates > Lates japonicus. Next base: position 33,242 of record BRZM01000258.1, on the reverse strand, counting down.
TGCAGTGGGGCCTCTCTGCTGCTTCAGGTCCTGGTAACATGCAGGATTGGAACCTTAGACGCTGCAAAGTAAGTCGCTTTACGGTTTCTGCCAGTCACACTATGCCACCGAGCCTCCTTCACATTAGCAACATCTCTCTGAGTGCTTTTCAGTCTTTGGGTATTGGGCTTCAAAATTCACTGCCTCTCGTAAGAATCACACCTGCAATCTCTAAGTTCAGGAATCTTAAAAGCTTGAGCCACTTGGTTGGATGTTTAACAGTTACCTCTTTGAGTGTTTGGGTGTTTGCGTTCAGTCCTTAAGAATTTATTGTGTCTCTTAAGTATTGAACCTGCAGTCTCTTGACTTGCCAAACTGGTGTCTTAGCAGCCAACACTATTTGACGTAATGCTCAGTATAATGGAAGTATATTAAATCACAGCATCACAAAAAAACGAAACAGATTTGATTAGAATTAGAACTTTGTTTTTCTTCACAACCCCTCAGATTTATCTTTTGACTTTTACTTAAATAGTATTTTTGATACTGGACTTTTATAGGTAACAGAGTCCTGTATTGTACATTTCTGTATTGCCATTTATGCTTAGGTAAACTGAATACCAACCACTGCTGAGAACTTACTGTGTAAGCTTAATTCAAAGTTCACAGGCATCATTTGTTGTCAGAATCATGTCTGCCTCATCCAACTATAATCTAAGTTACTGGCTGATGGCTACACTTATTAATACAGAGCATTAACCTTGTGGCTCATGTAACATCTCACTAATGTCCTCTGGCTCTGGGTTCTTGACTCACTCATGGAGATCCAGCAAGGCCTCTGCACCATCTGTGTGTCTTTTTGATCATCTCTGGACTTCATCCTCTCCTCTTATACACACAGTGCATCCAATATGGGCTCTGATAACTGAGGTTAACTGTAGGAGCCCAGTCTACAGACAAAACATTGTTTAAAGATTTAAGGCAGCCTAAAGAGAACAAGAAACCGTAATTTAACAAATGTAGCAATAAAGTTGGGTTGCACCTCCAAATCACACAGGACTCAGAATGAACAAAGTTAAAGGAAAGAGAGGAGGGTTTTAATCTGAGAGCATAAAAGAACATAAGATAAATCAGTAATCTGAAATGTTTCTGTGTTCTGTGAAATACTGTTGTGTTTTCACCTTCAGGGTCATTATATATAAATGAGGTGGACAAAATCATAGAAACACTCATCCTTTGTCTCCTCTCTAAAACAGCTTCAACAGTAGGAAGGTAGGAATAATTGCAGGTCTGTTGCATTAGAGTGCATTAGCTTTAGCTAGGTGTACCTAATAAACTACCAGCTGTGTTTTTATTTTCAGAATCTGCTTATTCCAAAAAATATCACTATCACTCTGGGGTCTACAGTATGATATTCAAATCCACAATAGTGATTTCGTTTTTATATGGCTGCCCTATAAATTTAAATGCAGATTTTGCAGATGTGCATCATCTTATGCACAGTTCTCCAAAATTCAACCAGACATTTTCTGTGGGTTTGAACACTTGTAAATATCTGTAAATATACTTTTATCTGCAGCCACCTGACATTTCATAGACCCAACAATCAAACCATAAAAAAATAATAGTTGCAGACCCACTGAATTTGTCAGACTTATTGGAACTTCTACTGAAGGTTAGAAGTTACCTGGTTCTTTAGTTGGTTCATAAGCAGCTTTTGGAGATTTAAGACTGGTTTCAGGTTACGCAATTGTTCACCATTTAGTTGCCTCTGCTGCTTTATAACAGCACATTTTGACATTATTAGTCATGCACAATAGGTTCACCTCTGGATATTGAAAGCAATTTAGTAATATCTCACAGGTATTATAAGTCAACTTATAATGGAAGCTGTAAAAGAAGTATCACCCCAAATGATCACCAGCTGTGAGATGAATGATGCAGAGGTATTTTTTCTCAATAGCAATTTTCCAATGAAAGAAGATTCTGTTACATGTCTGTACATTTTTAATCATTCTTAGGTTTCTTCACTTGTGAGGACCTGCAGCATCGGACAGACTGTGCTGACAGACTCGCAGCTGCGAGCGGTTAAGTGAACAAGATTTTTGGGGCACTTGTTAACATTATCGTTTAGGGTATTAATGCAGCGTTTTCTTTAAGAAGCCCAGGCATTTATTGGAAATTCTTCAGGATGTGGATTTCATCACAGCAAGTGAATTTACAAGACGGACACCTCTGATCTAATAAAGTTTTATTTTCTTAGAAATGGCCAGTTTCCTGTTTTCTTTTTTTGTCTTTCTAAGAAAGTATACCCCTTTTTGAATTCCAACTAGCATCTACATAATGGTTATTGAATACTTCACAATATATTAAGTCTAGATGTTATGGTACATGCATACGATTCAGGCTGCATGAGGAGCCACAGTCACCACGATACACGGGGGAGAGGAGGGGAAGGGGGGTATTTGGGGGGGGGGGGGCACTGCAGATTGACTCATCAGTTCCAGTTCAAAGGAGCTCTGACGCCTCCTATTGAAACCCTCTCCACAGAACACTGACTGCATCAACTTATAAACATATACATACACACACACACACACACACAGAACTTTCACTGTACACAACACACATTTACACACACACACACGCATACACACCTTTATACAACTGTGGAGCCCCTCCACCTGCCATTTAAGCTAATATACTGGAGAGGGTTTTTAGTGTTTAATTGAGATTCTCTTTCACAGAAAGAACTTCACCACTGGGATGTTTGAGTTTCTGCAGTTTGCCTTGGTGTCAGGGTGGGAGGAGGGACGCTAACCAAAGAAAAATAATAATAATTATAATAATATATAATAAAATAAAAGACATTCAAATACAGTCAGCTTTTTGCTTGAAAATACAAAACTACATGAGAAAGCATTGAAATAAAATCCATTGATCAGAACATATTTTTAAAAAAAAACAAAGCCCAAGTGCTCCATCACACACACAATCTTGCTCTTTATCCACACACAACAGAGCAACATCCTCCCATCCGTTGCCTAGTTACAACCGCCTGGGCAGCCAATGGGGATGGCAGCTGCGAGGAAGCAGGAAGTCTCTTTGACAGCAGTTTTTGTGAAGAAGAAGAAGTGGGCTGGGAGCCGAGGATTAACATCTGGAAGGGTTGGGTTGATGGGGTTGGGGTCTTTGTGTGCTGCCAAAGGGGCGCAGGCCGCCATCGGTAGCCCCTCTGCATAGCCCTTCTCCTCCCATCTTCTTTCGGTCTACAGACTGCAATAAGAAACACTCAAGTGAGGAATCTCTTGTGGCCGTTCTGTCAGTCTACCCTCAGCTCCACTGCTCCCTCTAGTGGAGTCTGACTCCGCTGCAGCGAATCTGACTGCAGCGGGCAGGAAGCTGCTTCCTCTGCAGCCTCTTTTCACCTCGATCCCATCTGAGAGCGCCGCAATCATAGAGTCTCTCTGGGTCCTTATGGCTGCAAGTGGATGTGTGTATGTGACTGTGTGTGTTCTAAGTGTGTGTGTGTGTGTGTGTGTGTGTGTATGGCTGTGTGCAATGTAATGTGTTTGTATGCTTTTGTGAGAGAGTGTAACTCGACCGGGGTGCCTTCAGTTATGTTGCAGCGTGTTGGACTCGATGGGTGGCGCCGAGTCATACAGAGTGTCTGTGTCGTGTGTGGGCTCTCCGGCCAGCGTGCACGGGTTGGACAACGTTCCTGCTCCACAGTCACAAAAAAACCTGAGGAGGACAGGTACCGAGGATTAAGAACCAGAGTCCCTTCAACTAAGTGAAATTCAAGGTCAAAACAACCCCAACAGCAACAACAGCAAAATACTTAGGTGTCACATTAGGAAGCAAGTAAAAGACACTTACCGATCGTGCCGTATAAACTCTACATCGTGGCCTTGGTGGCATTTTTTGATGCAGTTAACACAGATGGCGTTCCTATCTGTTGTATTACAGGTGTGACATCTGCAGAGACAAAACAGATTTGTTTACATTACACAATAAGGAAAAATAAAAACAAAGACAAGTGATTAAACAGGAGACAACTCCTTACTTGTGTATTTCAGCCATAATAGACATTTAAACATTTCTTAAATTAACAGTGTCTTCAATGAAGCATTGCAACAAATGATTATTTTCTTCATCAGCTGATTTGTTTTCTATTAATTGGATTGATACTTAAGTTGACAAAATGTACAAAAATTGTGTTCAAAAGACTCCATCTTAAGGCCGAGGTGACATTTTCAAACAACTTCTTTCATCCAAAACCCCAAAATATTCATCATATTTAAAAATATTTACAGTCATATAAGAGAAAACAAATGTTACTGACAATTATTAAAATAGTTGCAGATTAACTGATAATTAAAATAATTACTAGTTGCAGCCCTATCCAGTTTTATTCTGATGCAGTTTACCTGTAGAAGTCATGCATGGGGTAACTGGTGTAGCTGGAAATCTTGTAGAGACACTGTCCTCTGCTCACCGCTTTCTCAATGGCATCTTGGTTATTCAGAATCTTATTATCTGACAGAGGAGGGACAGAAAATGAACAGGTGAGGGCGGTTAGTGAGCAAACAGCACGGAGCTAAACTATAATGCCACAAAGCAGCGACTCACCTTTCATGGTGACGTTGACTCCAGAGGCCAGAAACAGTCCTCCGAAGCGATTGTTGAAGATCTGGTTTCCCTCCAGCGTGGCTGTGGCATGGTTAGTGATTTCAATACCTGGTGGAAGAAAAGGAAAAGCCTGCTATCAGCACCAAAAGGAGATTTTTTTTAAAAAAAGAGATAAAGGGAGATGTTATGTTGATTTTAGGGTTAAAAAAAAAAAAAGAAGAAAAGAAAAGAAAAAAGCTGACCGGCAGCAAAGCCATCAAAAATGCGGTTCTTGCGGAGAATTGGGTGGCTGTTGGTGCTGATCAGAACTCCAGCCTGGGCGTTCCTGAAGATATCGTTCTCTTCCAGCAGACCTATGGAGAAAAAGATTTCACAACCCAAACTATAAATATACAGGAGCAAAATCACAAGGAACAAACACCAAGGTAACAGGAAAAAAAGATGCCATAATTCTAGCAAGTTAAATGGTATGTTGATTGTATTATCAAACGGGGAAAATTGTAGAAGCTATTTGATGATTTCTTAATTATCTGGCAGTCTGCGGAGTCTGTGGAGAAAGTTACAGATTGTACTGCAGTACCTCTGCCACCGTTGAAAATGCAGATGCCTCCATCTCTGCCATCATGAATCTTGTTTCTCCTCAGTGTGGGGTTGCTGTCCGTCTTGATCCACACCCCGGCCATGGCATTGTCAAAGATCTCATTGTCCTCGATGAAGCCCAGACCTGTTACATGAAACAGCAGGATCAGACACAGAAGTTATAAAAACCACGCTACATGAGAGACAAACTAAGTGGCAGAATCAGATACTGACCTGAGTTGTAGACTAAAATTCCTCCATTCTGGCCTCCCCAGATCTTGTTGCGCCTGATTTTTGGGTTGCTCCCCGTCCTGTCAAAATACAACAAAAGTTATTTGAATCATTCAAAGCAGAGTGGAAAAAGAAAAGTAGAAAATCTGTTAAGTGCAGAAGCTTTTTCATATTGTCTCCTATATTGTATGCTCATTGGATACACTGCTGTTACCTTATTTGTACACCAGAGTACATGTGATTGTAGATGTCATTGTCTTCCAACACACCATGCCCGTTGTCATAGAAATATACACCAACCTAAAAAAAGGAAAAATAATTAAAACATTGAATGAACACAAGAAAATATACAAATTTCTTGAAGGTGAAGAAAAGACACAGCAATAACACTGTAGATATATACTGACATATACTTGAATATATAATTTTTCCAGAATAAGAAAGCTGACAGTAGTAGTAATAAATTATTGGAAAGGCTGGGTGAAGAGCTGGAGACATCAATTACTGCACCATACCCAATTACTGGAGGATGGAACTGTTAAGGGTATTCTTGTAGTGTTACTTAGGTTCATTCAGAAACAAGACTTGTGGAAACACATTTGACTATTTACATTTCCGTAAATGGAGTAGCGCAGGTGCTAATTATGCTCCAGCTAAGAGCTCACTGAGGTCATTTATATTAACTTTTGACATCCTGCAAACTAGTCTGTTTCCAACAATAATCCAGTTAACAGATTATTCCTGTTAACACACTAAACACTTAGGTAAAATGGCATGTACATGGTGCAATGCACCCTCTGTCAGCTCAGAACACTTGGCATCTTACCAAGAGTCAATTACAAGCTTACCTGGATTATCTATCTACAACAACTATGATGTTTGTACATGTCAAACCACAGCATGGTTTCTTAACAGGACTTCTGCAGGGTTCAACAAGTTAAAAGTCAGACTTTTGAATGAATGATGATCATTATAGCAGTATAGTATAATAATTCCTAGCGAAACAATTAATTACATTTACATGACCTGGGCCTGAATAAGCTCTTTGCCTGCGACTGTAGCTGGTATAAGTGACAGTGTTTGCTTAATGGTACTGATTTTCCACACCACTGAAATAATCAAGGTCTGAACAACACAATCTGCTGTCAAAACAATCAATTCTTTTTACTTCACAGGTGTGTAACATCTCCTGACAGCCCACGACTGAATACAAAACATCTAACCAATATTTATTCCTAAGGAGGCAAAAGAAAATAATTAAGACTGTTGTAAATCACTTTTTAAATACAGCATATAAATTCAATGCTTTAAGACTTAACTGCATGCAGACTCCAATTAAAAATTATTTTTAGAACTAGAAAATCTGAATAGATTTTTTGATACCAACTGTACTATCACTAAATTGTTATGTAGCAGTTCAAACACTGCTCACTTGGCTCGGACGCATGCACAGTGTATGTGGGTTTCACATGGTCAGTGTTTGTCTATGCCGAGCAGTGTCTTTTTTACCTGCTTGCCGCTGTGGATGCGGTTCTTGCGGAGTACAGGAGTGCTGCCTGTGGTCACCCAGACTCCGGCCAGTGTGTTGCTGTAAACTTCGTTCTCTTCGATCACCCCCTGGCCTTTCTCGTGCTAAAATGCAAAGAAGGAACAACTGTCGAAAACTTTCTGACACTGGAAGTTTTAGCTTTTATTAGAACTAATCAAACAATAATCTTTCGGGTAAAGGACAATGTGCCTATTTAATTCTCAGCTGTATATAAATCAAACACCATACAGACATTTTATGCTGACGAGTGTATTTACCACATAGATGCCGCCATGCTGTCCATCGTGGATCTTGTTGTGCCGCACAATGGGGCAGCTGTTGGTTCGGATCTGGATTCCCGCCAAGGCGTTACCATAGATATCGTTACTCTCTATCAAACCCCGCCCGTCTCCAAATATGTACACACCTCCTTGGTTACCGTTGAATATAGCATTTCCCCTGGATATAAAAGAAAATTAACAGTCACAATCTTTGAATAAATATGCAGACGGAGACAGAATGAAGTTGATGAAAAGATGCCGAATATCAGCCATGTTGACCTTTACATATTTTGCTGTCTCCACTGAAACTGAATTTAGTACCCAGCTGATACTCAAATAGCCCATGAGCCTCTACAGGTTTACTAGAAATGCTGTCCTTGTGGAATGTGCTCTCACCGTATCGTCGGGTCACTGTTGGATGTGATCCACACACCAGCAAAGTTATTAGCGTAGATTTTGTTCTCTATAAACTGTCCCCGCCCCTTCTCATGGACGTAAATGCCTCCTGTTTGGCCGTGATGGATCTCACAGCGCACCACCGTGGGGTTAGCATAGGCCTTCACCTCGAAGCCTGCTATACGGTTTCTATGGATGTTGCAGTTCTCAAAGTAACCCTGAAACACAGGAAAGAGGACAAGTTAGATGGATGGTCTGTGATGTTTCTCCACTGTGCGACATGACATAGCTGATGTGCATTTACCATGCCGTGGTCAAAGGTGAACACTCCAACATCTCGTCCGTGGTGGATGTGGTTACGCCTAATGATGGGATTACCATGGTTTTTCACCCAAATTCCTGCTAGCGCATTGTTGCTGATTTCATTGTCTTCATAAATCCCCTGGAACAAAAACAAATTTTCAGTCAGAAACAAAGCCTGCAAAAACATTTCTGAGTCTACATTTATTCATTTGTGGCAAGCCATGACCATTACTGTTGAGGGGAAAATGGTTATTTTTACCTGTGCATGGTCTGTAATGTACAGTCCAACGTTCTCACAGTCGCTGATATTGCAGTGTTTGATGGTTGGACACGCTCCCTGGCCACTCACACATACAGCTGAACCCACTACACACATTAAAACAGAAGGGTCACACTACAGTAGGGCCGCAAGTAATGATCACTTTTACAATGATATGAACAGACAAGAGCAAGCAAACCAACAAGTTTGGGGTTTTTTGTAAGGACTTAAATGATTATCAGAGTTTATTGATCAGTTTTTTTTTCTGATTGGCATAATTTATCATTTTGGCTGTCTAGTCACTACTTCCAATACGGTGCATATACCATACAGACATGCTCGTACAGTAAGTTGGGCATGTGGTCACTGATTGACACACTTACTATAAAGGACAAAAGTTGTCTAGAATAAAAGACAGTTAACAATGCTGGGCAACACTTGCATAAAAGATAATACTGGTATCTCAGTAACAGCAACAATGATAGTGCTGCACACCAGCACTATCCTCATCAACAGAAAATGTCAAATGGTTGTGATTTTTTTTAGGTAAATGTAGATTTCACATACTGAAAATTGCTCCCAAGACATTCAATTTATTGTTGCCATATGTGATGTGCCATTTTATGCTACATGATTTAATTAAAATAAAGCACTTGATTAAATGACATGAGGTGACAAAAACAATACACAAGAGGTAGAGTTACACTGCACAATATTGGCACTGCTTTCTCCACCTCTGAAATCCAACAACAGTTTTCAGAGAGATCAGTCATAATAAAAGTAGTTGCCAAAAAAATACTACTCCAAGGGTTCTTGGTTTCCAGTCCAAGACCCAAATGACTAATTTAGTCTTTCATCCAAAGACGCAAGCTAATAAGGAACACACTGATCATTTGGTAACACACCAAAATTAGGGACGGTGTACTTTTCAAATAATATAAAACCATAGCTCCACACTGTTAATGCTATAAATCATATCATTAGTCATTTTTGAGGCTGAAGAGGTGTTAGTGTCGTTGTGACCTCCCACAGCTACAATTGATTTGTGTGTGCGTTACCTGTGCATGTTGAGCGGATGATGCAGTGGTCGATGTTGGGGCTGCAGTTGACTGTGATCTCCAGACAGTGGTGGGCGTTATGGTGCTGTGCCGATTTATCATCAGGATTAAACTGAGGAGAGAAGAGCAGCAGGGGTCAGACAGAGGCTGAGTTTACTGACAACACCTCAAGCTTCTGTCCACCCACCACATACACACTGGACTCTTCCAACTGGGGACTATCAGTGCCACTGATATCTTACACAGCAATAATGACACTATTGTAAAGCTTTTTTTCTACAGACAGTTGGTTTGAAATGACACCTTTCACACATCAGTCAAAAACCCCAATCTTGTCATGTGTACTATATTACTGGGATTGTATTAAATGGAGTTACATTCCAATCAGATCGTGTAGTCTGATTACATCCACCTGTCCGCTGCCTGAGCTCTCAAACATGGCATACGGTTAATTCATACTCCACTGGTTTGCATTTTAAACGTCAAGTGATTAACATATGATCACCTAACAAATCTGAAACTGAAACATTCTTAATCGCAAAATATAAAATCTGGCAACGAAGCATTCAAACCTCGCTTGTATGTTGATAAAAGTGTCCTTTTCCAATCCCAAAAAACTTCAGACACATTTTCGAGCTGACCACACAATTTGATTTTGTAATCAAGAGCCTATGAGCATCATTACAAGGCCTGTGTTTGTTGTTCAACTCATTTCTGATTCTTGCTTACTTAAAGCCTGTTCTCTTCACACAAAAACCGAGTCTCCATTAAGGAAATAACAACGATTTTATCCTCAGTTATATTTAAATAATAAATAACTGACTACGCAGGCCGTCCCACTATAACTACATAGCATAACAGTGAAGTGTTATGATGGGACTGTATCATATTCAGGCATTCTTCATGTGTGGTTGGAAAACAGGTAAAATCAAGCGAAAGGCGAGGTCTGTTTTTACCTTGATGGTCATGTATCCCACGTAGGCATCCTCTGAGCCCTCCATGAAGACAAACGTAGAGTCTCTAGTATTCTCTATCACCACCTTGTCAGCAACTTTACCAGGAGCTGCAAAGTAGGTGGAAAACACTCATTAACACCCGCATACATATGGAAATAAAGACACCTGAGTGTTTATCCTCGATACTGATTGCATGAGGATAGGCATGGGCCGGTTACCGGTTTCAAGGTATACCGCGGTTTGAAGGTTTCAAAACCACTAATATTTTCTGTCATACTGCTCCTACAGTATAAGCCGCCGCCCTGCTCTGTTAAATTACTTTTCAAAGACAAAGTACAGGTGCACCTCAGGCCGTGTGCAGCCCTCCATCTGCGGTTCATGTGAGCTGTCAGCTCTGTTCGGTCTACCTGTATTCATGATGGCAGAGGACGGTGCCCCGTAAAAAACAAAACAAAAAAAACGACGACGGCTGCGATTTAGAGCAGCTAACTTGCAAGACGTGCTTGCAAAGAGTGGCTGCAAAAGGAGACAATACTTCAAACCTGATTTCACATCTACAGGACCACCACCCCACACACCAAGTTAAAAGTAACGCTGTACTGAAATGAGCATATGTAACAGTTTTGAGAGTAAGCATGTCTAGCTACAGCAGATAACAATTAACTAGCTAACAACAGCTAGTTTCCCCTCTAACGTTACTTCACAAAGTTCAAAATCACGACACTGTTTTAAATATAGCCTGCTGGCTTTCTGGTGTTTTGTGACTGTGCTGCACTGAGAGGGACAGAAGAGAGAGTGTGACTGTTGCGCTTGTGACCCAGGTAGACCTGTTCAATGTAAAAAAAAAGTTTTTCTTACCTGGAATTTCAAAATAACTCATTTTAGAGCTGTAAGCGCAATAGTGTGATACCATGAAACCATGATGTTTTTGCTTAAGGTCATCATACTGTCAGAATCTCATACTGGCCCATGCCTACATGAGGCACAAACATCAAGGTAATGCCTTATGTAGTTTTCAGTGAAGGCAACATGCTTACCTGCACCAATCATGGTGATGGGGGACTCTATATAAATCCACTCATCTGTGTAGATGCCAGAGTGAACAAAGATTAGCCCATCGAAGTGGGCCTCTTGAACACCACCCAGTGCATCCTCAATGGTGTCATAGTACTGCAGGTGAAAGGCACAAATTCTTTCAGGCAAAATATACACACACTTACAATTTATCAGGAGGCAGTTTAGAAAAGCAAGCAGGTGTTTACATTAGCTGTGCTTTGCAAAAAATCTCAGTACTAAGGGTTTCTCTTTAACTACAAGGTTTTAACTTACCAGCATGTTCTCTCTGCCTTTGTATCTGCCAGGGTTACTGTAGAAATGCTCAGCAAAGCCTGGTTTTACATGAGCACCTTTGTACTGCAACATAAAAAATGCCAGGGTCAATATGCGTAGCTGCAGATCGCCTCAAACAGTAACATGGTCCTCCTCATACAACCTGAGCATCTAACAACCTTTTCCAACAGCTAACTTAGTTGAGCCGATTCAATTATATGATTTCTTCAGGTGCTAACGTGATGTTTTTGAATAGAAAACACAGAACACGGAGAATGTGCTATTTAAGAAAGTGTCCTACAAGGTTGTGGACACTTCACTTCATAATCATTTGTTTCTGTTGTTATATTCTTACAGGCATGAAGAGGTAAAAACATCAAATAATTCAAAGGAAAGAGTCTGAAAAAAATGAAGATTATTTTGTGTGGCCTTTCTTTTTTTTTGCTTCTCCTGTTAACCATCTTAGTCTTATTTAGCTTTTATAACGCTCTCGGTGAGGTCTAGACATAAATTATGTAATCCACAACAGGCTATGATAAATAAGATAATAATTTCATAAGATTTAGTTATTTGCAGTAAACAACAAAACACCGCATCTCATGAACCCCCAGACCCCAGAGCTACAGCGGCAGCTGGCAAGGAACAGGGACAACTGGAGACGAAGAAGAATCAAGGACTGTAAAAAGAAAACTACAATGTGTGACAGCCATCCATGTTTTGTTCTCACTTAATTATTTTCATTGCATCACAATAATAAAGCATTTATTCTCCATTACCCGAGGAGCTGAGATGTTGAGTCTGGATATGCCTTGGATTGACATAATTAAATAATGAGATGAACTTCACCGCACGAATTTTCATACACCACGTTGACAATAATAACACGAGCACGCAAAGATATTAAACTGATCTAACTGTGGATGAAACTGAAAGTATTTACTGAGAGACTGAACTTGTAGCAAACATTTTGTATACAGTCAAAAAATAGAAACAGGAGGTTTGACCAAAATTTCTAGATAAAAGAGTCTGACATGTTTGTGTTTCAAAAACAATGACAGAGATTACCACAAAACATGTGTAACACATAAAATTACCTCCAGTGTGACAGTGCACTTTTCATAATGGAACTTATGGACTCTGGCTCAATTCTATAATGTATGTATATATGATCAACTACCGTATATTTCAAAAATAAATACATGGACACGATTTGCTTTCAAATGGTTGTGATGTGTGTGTGCGCTTAAGTGTTTTAACTTTAGGTACTTTTCCTCCGGGTCAGACTTTATTACTCTAGTGTGTAGTATGATTTTATTGCAAAGCTACATATGACTTTGCAGAATCAAAATGTTTATTTTAATATATAGAAAGATGACATGAGGAGGGAATAAAATAAACTAAGATTACGAAGATATCAGTGTTTCTGAGAGCACTTTCACTTCTAAGACTAACTTGACCAGCTGTTGGAAGCTCTCCTCCTTCCATGGATTTGGGGTGTTCATGCTCCTCCCACACACCTGCAGAACCTGCCTGGGCCTAGGGGTGCATCATGGGCGCGGTACCAAACACTCTTGCCAGACGCTTCACAATATTAAATACCACACACACAGAATTTCAAAGGCCTGTCTTTGTTGCTGATCAGAGTATCTCACAACAGGAACAGAGTAGCCTATCTCTTCAGCAGCACTGGACTATAGATGGGGTTTGGCTATTGGTTAAACTTGTAGACATAGTCTGATAGAGGTCCCGTTCCAGCAAGTAGGAGAAGATCTCAAAACCACCCCATCTTGCTTCATGGCTGCAGATATTGTCTGCTGGGCCAAAAAATACACAAAAAACAGACACAAACACACACACCTCCAATGTGTTTAAAGGAAAAATATTTCACTCCAAGCACACATTAAACTATGGAGTCACACTGTTTATTGATCAAAAATAACAAGCATCTGTACAGTAGAGAGAAAAATCAATAAAGGCTCATCTAAAAACAGGTTGGCAATATTCTTGCCCAGCTGCAGAGGATTTAACACACACCCGGCAGGTCGCGGCTCTTACCGGACACTCGTGTTCGCTGGGCTCGATGGCCAAAGGCCTCTGTCGGCGAAGTGGAAGTTTTGTAAAGAGTAAGTGACATTAACCTGCAAGGGTATCCAAGCACCAAGTAATCAACTCAAAATTTACTGCTCTGTCACAACTATTGTTCCTTCAGAGAAGGACATCATCAATCAGCAATTCACTCACATATAGATACACACACACTAGTCCGTAGTCATGTAAATCATGGCGAAACACTTTAAAAAATTTACTCAGATGTTCCAATTCACCTCCATTGGGCTCTTGCTGGGGCAGTGAGGCGGTGGCAGAGGCAGCAGCAACTTTCTGGGAAGCAGGGTCTTGCGTCAAGCTGGTAGGACCGGTTCTGGTCTGGGCCGGATTCCTCAATAGCCATCTCTGCTGTAGCTGCTGCAGGAGCCTCATCTGGAAAGCAGCTGCAAACACATTTCATCCACCACTTTCCAGGCACTTCAGTGCACAAAGCTGCAATAGGGGGGCAAGGCCATGCAACGAAAAACCAAGCATCAGGCTTTCCTCCCCAAGAATCTCTATTCCACCTCTCCAGTAACTGAAGCAAATACCTAAGCAACCGAATAATTTTGTATTCTCCTTACTAATATTGACATCATATGGTGTGCATTAGCTCACATGCTGGGCGCACAATGCGCAGGCTAACGGGTAATAGTTGGTAAGGCAGGACAAAGGTTACTGATTGAGGAATGGCATGCACCCTGTAGCCACATTACCAGTCTTTCGTGTTTTGTCATACCCAACCGATATCGGGCGGTGCATTTGTCTTTGGTCCCAAACGATACGATCAGACTCATCTTATAGTGCCGTCAAATTATGTCATTACCAAATGAAGCCGACTGACGTGCGGCGACACAAAAACCGAACTGGCGTAGCTGGCAAATCCGCGGTGTAAACAAATCGAGCTACGGCTAGCAGGCACCGAGAACAAGGAAGGGGATATGGGCTCAATTCACCTGGTTGCGCTAGTTTTAAACTACTGCCCCAAGCGCACACAAAATGGACATGGTAAATCATCTAAAACCCCACCATATCATCTACTCAGCTGATCCGTGTGGTCTCTGAAGCTGGGCAGCCAGCCAGCATTGCCCCCATTCGCTGCTAGGTTTTTGTTAACGTTACAACTCCCAAAATGGCAGTCCAAAGACACCGCAGATTTACACCCTGTGGAATCGTTAGTGAGCAGCGGGAATGCAACCCACAAGACAGGAGAGACTGTGGTTATTGCGTGAAGTCGATCCTCAGCTCTCCAGCTGAGGTTACCTGAATATGAGCCATTAATGTTAACCGTATAGCTACATACGCATTACGCCAGGCGAAGACATCCCCAACCTCCATCTACCTGGTGTTAGCCAGCGGCGTTAGCTGGCTCCAATCACCTCAAGCCAAACAAAGCGCGGCCTGGCCTAAGCCACAGAGCAAGAAGCCTCGGCTTCCTAAGTTGAACCCACCGGCCTTTAAGGGAAGTGAACAGGCCAGTAATGTATACCACGAGGGTTATGTGACGACTATTATCCCCTGACACGGCTTCGTCCTAAATCATTAGCTGGACGTGGTCAGCTTACCTTTGGTCCCTGTTGTTCTGTTCCGGGCTGCACTGGCGCGGCCTCGACACTCGCCTGGGTTCCTGTTGGTGGCTCTGACGGAGTTCATCTGGGGAGTTGGTTGTTGAAAAATAGAATGCTATCCTCGACCGCCCGCTTCTAAATTTAGCCCTCAACCCAAACTACAACCCGGACGGCCTTTTTCCCAGATACACCAAAACAATTGCGACCAAAAACCCGCTGGTATTTGGGGTGTAATCGCTTTTTTTCCTCCGTGGTGTTACAGCTCTCCCCGTATCGCCGCTCGGTGCCAGCTCCGTCTCAGTCTGTAGCAGGAGGAGCCATTAACCCACACGGGAAACAATCGCGAGAAAAAAGAGCAGAGTGTCTGCTCGACCAATCGCATCTGCTGTTTCATACTCTCCTCCTGCGACAGCCAATCATGAACTCCGTATTAGACGACTTGACAAACCTTTCTGTTGGGGTTCGGAATCGGTCAAGCGGCGATTTTATCAATACATGAGCACACCAATGGTGTCGTCAAAATAATGTGCATTTTGCAGCCACGGGGGTCAGTGTCAGGTGCAAAGACAGATAAAACGACTAGGGCTTAATGTTGGTGTAATTTGTAACAGTGTGCCACATTGACTGGGATTAGAATTAGATGTTAAGTGTTAATGCATTTCTACAAGGATTTCTCTATTACTCAATTTTTGACGAGCAGCAAATGACACTGCATTTGTCTAATTATTTTCCTATATGATAAGCATGGACAGATTATGAGAAAATGGGCCCTTGGGCACAGGCAAGTAAAAGGCCTCCCAGCCCTCCTACGTAAGAGACTGAGAGACATAGATGAGTGCAAATGGTGCATCCTTTGTAGTGGTTCTCTATGTCTTTGTATTCATTTTGTGTCTTTTTGTAGCCATTTTGTGTCTTTTCATGGGCCTTTTGCATCCCTACATAGTCTTTTCATGTCTCTTTGTGTTAATTGTTCATCTTTTTGTTGTTCTTTTATGTTTCTGTGGTCATTTTGATTCTTTTAGCTCCTTGATTTTCAAATGAGAAATATTAGCCGTAACTTCATGCAGAGACTGTGCCCAGTAGGGCCCCTCAGTAATCCATCCATGCTAATGAGAGATTATACTTATTATTTTCCATATTCTGGTGAAAATATGAGTGAAGTGGATTAATGTGCTTGTTTATATGGACGTTTTAACACATATCTTGAAAATTATGATTATTGCACAATAGAAACTGAATTTTAAAGTAGGAAACAAATTGTGAGAAGGAAAATGATGGTCAGACACATTAGTAAATGGACCCTTTAAAATGAATCATGCGATTCTATTTAAAGAGTCACTTCTTAAGTTGTAGTTCAAACATACAATGAGGCAAGTGCATCATTTATAGTTTAATTATCAGTTTATATTCACATTTTTAAAACTGGATCAATTTATTGATTGATCACAATTTTAGAAGTCCTTTAACTATTTCAGTGGCATGCTCATTCTTTATACTATTTGTGTCCACTTTAACTCACTTTTATTAAAGCTGACTAGAGCCTCCATCCTCAGCCCGTACACAGCCAAGCCACATGAGGTGAGTGTTTGAGTCAGAAAAGGAGTTTTGTTTTAATAAACTTGTCTGGTCAATTAGTATAATTTTATGTAATTGGACCACTAGAGGGCATTGTTTGGCTGCAAACGATGTAACGATAAGGCGATGAACTCAGTGTACTTAAGGACATAGCACAGCCTTACACACAGACTGCCTTGTTACATTGTTCTCAGGTTTGGAGTCTTTTCTTTTATTACCTTGTGTTCTGTCTGGAGATGATCTGCGTGTAGCAACCTTATCAGACCTTTCAAAATGCAACAAAAAGAATCATTTTTACTCATCAGTACAAATAAATTTGGGAGCCAATACAGTACAATGCAGAAGTGAGTAATCTTTTGAATCATTTTAGTGCTTGGAAGGAAAATTCAGGGTAATTCTAGGTTGTTCCCAAATAGAAACTTGCTGAAATCTGTATATTATAGTTTTTCTGGAGGCACAGTTTTACATTATTATTTGCAGACTAATAATGTGCTATATTTTGCATGGCCTGGTACAAGGAGGACAAGGAGGGAGACTGTTTCAGTCCAAACTTGAAGTCAGTCTTCTTCAGAAAAACATCATTCCTTTTGGTAGACATTTATATATTGATGTAACTGTTGTCTGTGTTTGTTTAATGCCACTGATTTGTTACAAAGACTCTTTTTTTATGAGGACATGTTAGCAAAGAATGCCACCAGACGTGAGGACAGAGAATTGTACATTTTATTGTTATTGTTCTGTTAAAACTAGCCTCCACATTGATGATGTGTTTTTGTAATGGCACTGCTGTAAATGTGTGCTCGTTTGGTATATTGTCGTTCACAGCTGAATAGACCATAGCAGCACAGGGATCACAATAAATCCTGCATCAGTAGCATCACCTGGTGGTATAAGAGCACAAATGCACCCACACAGTCAGTGTTGGCATGTAGGAGGCAGTGTATCCATATCAATGAGATGGACTCCTTCTTGCAGCTGCAGCCTTGAAACCCTGGCTTGCTTCTGGGTGTGTTAGTATGTGTGTGTGTGTGTGTCTGTGTGTGTGCCTTATCTAGCTGCCATATCCCTCCTCCTGTAATAAGCAGCAAGAGCAGCTGTGAAGTCTCCCCTCCCACAACCATCCACCCACTTTGG
>BRZM01000257.1:196141-253081 GCA_033238685.1 Lates japonicus | reverse complement strand
ACACACACACACACACACACACACACACACACACACACACACACACACCCGCTTGGTGGAGAGAGGAAAGGGGAGTTGCATCATCCATCCATTAAAGCAGTCGCAGCAGCAAGACCCTGAAAGGAGACATGCAGACTGCAAGAACACATGCAGATACTATGAGATTTCTCTGGCTGACAACGCTACAATACACCGTTGGCAAGAACACACACATGCGTACGTGCGCATGCACACAAGGAAAAGCCCAGAAAACATCTCCATTGAGACATCACACTGAAACCAGGAACTCACAACCACTTAACCCCCTAAAAACTGCTGTCATGCGTGCTATAACCACAGGTCAAAACCAACACCCCCGATGCTAAGACGCATGTCTGCCAAAAACCACTGGCTACGAAGAGGGAAGTGGAAGGTTGGGTATTACATAATGCTGCAGAGAGCCTGAGTGCTGCTCTGAAAGCGTAGTCATACAAAGCGTACTCATACAAAACATTTACTGCTATCCTTAGTTTAACACACAGCTTCCAGCACTATCCAAGTGTACACATCAATATGTTGCAAATCACTGGGATTGTAGGTTTAACTTCCCTGTCAAAGTGATAACTGGAGATACAGCAGCTTGGTGATTACTTGATAGTCTGAGAGTCAGAGCGTCTTAGGCAATTGTTTGTAACTTCTCAAAGATTGTTTAAGACCTTATATTTAGGTAATACAATTGAAACATTTCAGGCTTTTTCCAGAAACTTCCAGACCTCCAAGTTGCCACTAACACCTCAAATTTTGCTGAGGGTTACAAATTGGATTAGTGATGCTTTCAGAAATAACTGTTTCCCCAGCTGGATAAACAACTGAGCCAATAAGAGCCTTTACAGGAGGCACTAAAGTGAGCACCAATACCAAGCTGACAGATGAGGACATCTTAACAAAAGTTTTGCACAACCATTTCTCATGCATTATCAACAGATAAGACTTAGCCAGGTTAATTAGCCTGCTTGCAACTGTTAGCCAAGCCAGCACTCCACCACTACAGTAAAGGCAGCAGAAATCAGACGCCAAATTCATCTATAATGTCAAAGCAGCTGACGCATCAGTCACTAGTGAGTTGTTAGGGTAAAACGGAGTCCTTCGTCCACAGAGAAAGGCAAACAACAAGGCCATGTTGACTGAATAATGGAGTGGTGATCAAATGGTCACTCAGTCTGAATACCAGACTGGCAAAAAATGTAAATAGAGTTAATGGACTTTAATGGACACAATGATCTAAACCTCTTGATGAGTCTCGGATCTGATGACATAGCTGAACTTGCATCTCAGCTCCAGATTAGACAGTCTTGACTCATGCAGACCAAATCAAAAAAGCAATCAGTTAGTTCATGTCAACTTGTTGCCTCAAAATTGTTAAAAATTTATCACCAAGATGTTTCCCTGAAGACAACCAAGAAAGCAGTAGAGATCAGCAAAAAGACGTTCTACTCATGAGTTACATAGCTGTTTCAACATTTCAACTCAACATATACTTGCAAACAATGTACCAGGTTAATTTAAGTTCCCATAACATTTTCCTGCAACAGCCAGTGATTATCAAATTATCCAGGCAGCTTACAAGAATAATCACAAGTCTTTCTTACAGTCCATGTGATGGATTAAGTGACTGATGACCACCTTAAGGAAAACCTGATCAATACAACATGGTCACATGATATTTTCCCATATTTTCGGGGAGCGAAGTGCCACCTGAATGCACCATTAGCCAGATCCAGCCAGAGTGGATTGTGGGATAGTGAGTGAGGACTGCAGAGGATACACTGGATCACATTTCACAGCCGCATTTGGAGAAGTCTCTGGAATGAGGCAGCCCCGTCGAACGGTTATGACGTATTCAGTCTTGAAATACGGACTCTGAAGCAGGCAACCCTGAATTGGGACACAGCTTATGTTGTGTAATTGGTCCCCTGAGTAACAGTAATGACTTGTAAAGCCACACCTTCCCTATTATATCTGTTCTTGCATATTTAAATCTGTCTTATCTTAGCCAACACTCTTATCAAAGACTCCTGCTTAAACTATTTTTAACCTTTACTATACTCCAACTCTCACCTTGCCTCCCTTTTTACATTACTTTTATTACACACAGAACAAAGGTGCACAGATCCAACAGGCAGCACTTCACTTCTACATTTTATTGACCCTCCATTTCTTCATCTCCCCTTTGTGCTGCAGAGTGCTTTCAGTGTCGGCCATACAACTCCTGAATCATACCACTCAACGAAAATCACAGTGCATTTCATAGTGACAAAATCATCAAGGTGCACAATAAAGAGACCAACAACCAACAGCCCACACAACCACAACATATAACCTAATGAGAGTCCAAGTTGGTTCCACATGAAGGCAATCTGCAACTAAGGATTATTTTCAATAACGATATGTATGTTGTTACCTTTTTGATTAACTGATCATTCATTTAATCTAAAAAAGTGCCCATTAAAAATGTCAGATTCTAAGCTCACATCATCTCATGTCTTGTTTTGCCTGACAAAACCAAAAGATATTCAACTGAAGATGATATAAAACACAGAAAAGTGGCAACAGTTCATATAAGAGAAGCTGGAACAAGGAATATTTGTTTTGACCATTTTTGTTTGACTGAACAACTGTTATAATTTTTGACTTGATTTATCAAAAGTGTTGCAGATTCATTTTCTGTCAAATCAACTAACTGATAAACTGACTAATAGTTGCAGCTCTAGATGCAATTGAACACAGTGTGGAAAAAGATCTCCTTCCCTCATGAGTGACTTAGGGTACTTAAGGTACTACCAAGAAAAAAAGTGTAAATACTGTAACATAAAAATTATGTGAGCTTGTGGGTTGTGTTTGTCGAACAGATATTAACCCTGGCTATGACATGTGAGGCCATGGAAGTCAAGTAAAGAGTGTGTGGATTCTACTTTATTCAGTCTGTCCCTGCCAGGTAGCTAACACTGGCTAACAGCTGTCTGCAGATATCAGGCTGATGTCTTGTCAACACAAACAGTGCAAATGACTTAATGAGCAGACTTTCAGTTTCTGTCCTGTCTGTGTTCAAAGTGACACTTAAACTGGATGTCTGAACTTAGATGAAGCATTTGCTACCAACAGTCCAAGTGTAGTTGTGAGCAATGGCATTAAGAAATACACACTCCCAAGATAAATTCTGAGAAGCACTTTATGCAACATTGGTATTTATCCGAATTGAATTGAAATGAATGGCTTCTGGATGAGCCCAACAGCTTCTATTCCAAGGATATTTCATGAATTAAATAAGCACAAAAAATATCTGTTTGGCTCAGTGGTAAATGTTACTCAGTTGCCTACATGTTAATGATATGTACTTCTTGCTCTAAGTGAATAATCTAGGTTAAGCAAACCTAACTGCAGTTAAACTGATTTACTCCACTGAAAACTGAAACAGGCTTGTTACAGAGAAAATTTTCTAACCAGTGCAAATTCTTTCTTACTATGGAGGACCAGTGTGGGCTCCTATAGAGATTCACATTTTTTAAAAGCACCTTGTGACACCTACAGATCCATCACCACACAACCAAGACCTTTTTTCAAACCCGTCAAACTCTAAAACAAGCTTGATGACTGTCTTAATCTCATACTGACAGTGTGTTTCATCTGCTCCTCAGTCTTTACACAGTGACTGCTGACTCAGATAAGATAATCAGATGTTGAACTCCTCCCGTATCTGGCATGCAGGGCACCAACCCAACACTAAGTGATGTCATATACTGGTCACCTGTGTACCTTATCGCAATTTGATATACTGGAGAAGGTGAGCAGCGTGGCTGCCAGACTAAATTTCAACACTGCACAATACAAAATTGATGATGAAATGTGAATTACTTACAAGCCCAAGCATAGATGACAAATCTCCCCAATATAACAGGGCAATTTAGAATGGCTTAATCATCTAATCATCTAAATAATCCAAAACTTTAAGGGTAATAAAAGGAGACAGCAATGTTTGGTCTGCTCGCACACATGGCCCTCTTCACATGACAAGTCAAGAGCATCACTTTAAATGTAAAATCTCAGCAAACATTTTCTGTGCCATGGAATCAGGAGACAAGCATCAGAGGTTGGAGGAGTACTATTTGCATTGCTGGTGGGGTGTCTGCTCAATAATAAGGAAAATCAGAGCAGAACTTGTCATTTTGACACCATAGGAGAGACTCCTGTTTGGACAGAGTCAACCCAGGAACAAGCCCTGGTTGTATGAAAACTTTCAGACACTCCTATTGCAGTACTGGGTAAAAACTACTAGGGATGATTAAGAAGTTTGATTACTGATCTGAGTTGTTGAGTCACATATTATACTTAAAAAAACGATAACTCACAATTTTCTACACTAACACTTATACTTTGTATCGTAGGAGAGTACAGTAACAGCAAGCACCTAGCTGTTGGCTGCTTTCAAAAGAATACTATACATCAACAAAAGCTGATACAAACCTAAATTCAATGGCCATTTTTATCATTACATTAGCAAAAAACTTTTCTAAAATAATCCCTAGATTATGGTTGATCACATGGACTCATATAGACCAACAGTATACTACTGTATATCTAAAGCAAAGCTAGGTGTTATCCGCCAAGCCCATGTTTATGGTCGTGACGAATCCTATACATTTTACACACCTGCCCGGAATATATGCAATATATTTTTAAAAAACAATACTACAAAGAAATAAACACACATAGCATCTGACTTTGCCGTGACATCGATCAACCAAGGCAGGAAGCACAAGCTTAAAACTGCACAACTACTACAGTACACAAAATGGTAACGCGCAAAACAATACATAAAGTTTAAAATAAAACAATTGTGCCTTATCATTTGTGTGAGTTTGAGTTAAAATATTTCGTTATCAGTGTTCATTTCATGTATAATTAAGTTTTCCAGCTAAGCAATACCTTCTGATCCTCACCAAAGAAATATATCATGCTAGAAATAGTTATATACATAGATAAATCAGTAAAAATGAAATATTTTAGCTAAAAATAAGATAATGAGAATTGGTGAAGTGTTGGGAGGAGCATTGCTGTTGCCGCAGTGAAACATGACTTCTGATAAACACCTTAACAGCTTGTGACTAACATTAAGTGTTATCTGCTTAGACTACATTTCAGGTGTACTGACTGACTTCAACAAAGATACTAGACGTAAAAATGGGCCCTTGCGGTTATAATTACCCTCTAAGGTCGCTGCATACACAACAGGACATAGAGCACGGGAGATAACCAACTGGCACTGCATGCAGTTTGACTCATATTGACGATTAACTGCACATTAATACGGAGACATGGCTACTTGCTGAAATTAATGGGAACTGTAGCACTTAGAGGCTGTGTGGCTATTTGTATATAATATTATATCGTTAGAAATATCGTGAGACTGTCAAGAAAACCACTGACACTCATATGACAAAGTCCGCTAAGCTGTCATTAGCTAGTTATAGCTAGTGCAGCCTACACCATGCTAGATTAGCTCGCTTGGGACCAGGCTAAGTACTGAATACCAACGTGTCGTCTGACTGTTAACATTGGTGTTACTCTAATGTGCTTCATTCAGAACTGGCTCGCTAACGTTGGCGGTAGCAGAGTTACTTTGAAACTTCAGATGAAGGGTCAGGTCTTATTCTGGCAATGGTCTGTTTGTGCGCTAACGTTATTGCACAACACAGTTTATGCTGCATGAATCGACTGACTGTTTTTGGAAATGCGTTTCTGTGTTAAATACCAATCCACTGACCACATGCTGAACTCCAGTCCTCTTAACACTGGTCCCTCCACGGAAAGGCCTAGTTTGCTAGTGTGTTGATACGAGCTAACGTTAGCTGGCGTGCTAATGTTAACTTAACAGTTAGCTGTCGCTGGAGCCAGCGCAATTCCCGGGTTGTCAAACTCTAGCTAATGACGTTAGCGCACATACTAGCATGCTACTTACGTTTTCCTGCTGCTGTGCGAATGTAGATCCAATCTTGATTATCTGCCGGATTCTGCTTTTGTGTGAAGATATGTCGTTAACCTAGCTATCTATTGAGCTAACGTTAGCCGGCTAGCTATGTTATGTTTCCTTATTTGACAAAAATAATCGAGATTGGCCTCAGATGAGCGGCGATAATTCCTTTCTCGGTGGTTCCCTGCTTGGACAGCGTTGATTTTTACGCATGTTTGACGCCAGTTCTGTCTCTCACATTAACTGAAGACAATTCCGATCGTTCCAAAACAAATATGGACACTGAGAATTGGTTAAATTATACAACACTGACAAATCTAGCACTTTCTTCCATTGAAAGGCCAGAGCTATCCTTCGACTTTGGGTGCTGAACAAGAGGAGGTGTTATTTTTGGCATATGCTCGCTGATTGGTTACAATGTCTAGGCGAAACGTCAGCTAATTGGCTATTTCTTATGTCAATTAGCTCTGCCCCTGTCCAAAACTACATTTTCATTGGTCTATAACCGAAGTTCTGTGATGTGCTGGATCTGTAGGATACACTTATAACTGTTACTAGCATACGCCGTACCTACTCTGCGTAGGCGGAGTCAGTTTTGAATTTTAAAATGTTAAACGCCGTGGTGGAAGTCCTTTCAGCCTAACATGACGGCCAAGACCTAAATTATAACTTAAACCAGAATTGGCACAGTTGAGTGTGATATATATCATTGTCCTCAGTCTCCTTGGAAGTTACCACACACGACCCGAGCGCCCTGGAGTAAATAACAAGCGCAACCCAATTCGAGTACAGCAGGGCTGCTAAAAGGGGTCTCCAGCAGAATCAGGATAAGCTTTATTCACAAAGTATGTTTGTGAATTTGATTCCGGTTTCTGGAGGCTCTAAATGCACTTACACAATACACAGGAGCAACAACATTGCCACTCATTAAAAACAAGCTGAATTAAAATGAATAAAAGTAAACATAGAACTATTATGTACAAGCTACTAGGTGGCAAATAATAACGCTTTTAAAATGTTCAATTAAATGTGTGTTTGGTGACTTTTTAGGTGTAGCCTATATCTTATTGATTGTATCACGTATTCAATCTTGTTTATCAGTCAAATCTAAAAACTAGGTAACATCTAAAAATATGCATCTCTTACCCTCTTTGACCTGCACTTTGATCTATGGGTGAATGACTCGAAACATAATCACTTGCTGCTCTCTTGACTATACTGTACAAAAATGTTGTCTTTATTATATAATGTTTTTACTCCTTATCTTGTCTTCAGCATGCAGGTACACCTTGTCCGAGACAATCTGACACTTGGACATTGACCACTGCATTATTGTACAGCACATGGTCTTATTTCCTGCATACATCAAAAGAAATTACACAGTTATCTCTTCACAGATTGCACCTATAGGAATGAGACTGGAGATGGCAATTATTACTCCCACTCTCTTCTATACTAACTGCCAAAGGATTCAGATACATTTACTGTGCTGCTGTTGGATCCTGTTTCAAAAGGAACTCAAGCACAGTTCAATACAGAATCTAGTCAGGTGGAAAGCCAATAGAGCAAATGGGAACTTGAAGTTTAATCAAGCTTAGAAAACGTGCAATAAACACAAACTAATGTTGTGCCCAAGGTCACGTGAAAACAGTGAGGAACTTCCCCCAGTGCCAGAGAATTATTAAAAAACTGAGAGTGGGAGGAACTGGGGGTTAACAGGAGGTCAACTGCTCATCGGGTTAATCTAGCCAGGTCTGGCCCTGAGCGAAACTGTGTGATCTTCATGTTGCAGTCGGGACACAGTCATTCATAAATACAATAAAAGGAGTTCTCCTTTATGTTCTTCCTTGTCCTGATACAGCAGATTTTCAATACAGAAGTTTTTCATGAAAATGAAACACGTAAAACTCCAAAATGGGTCAAAGATCAGCAGTAGGTCAGGTGGTTCCTCACATGACATGAGTAATAAATAACATGTTGTACATGAGTTCTGCCTTGTCTCACAGAACAGTAACTTCAAAAATTGTTAGAGTACAGCCATGAATGGACCTGAGCTGTTTGACACAGTTGCTCAGTAAGCCATGTTTTGTTGTTTTAATTAAGTCTTAATTTACCCAAAATTCAAATAAGTCCTATAAGAACTAGACAGTTTGGTGCAACAGATGATTTAGATGTCTAGGTCTGATGATTAGTTTGATCCAACACATTGTCAAAATGTCTCCTAGCGAAACCAGCCCCAGGTGTTTGGAGATGTGAAAGTAAGGCAGGGTTTAACCTTTGTCCTCAGCTCTCATTGTTCATTCTTCACAAAACTGTACTGCACAATTGAATACAGCACCATATCTCAGAGGAGTGTCTGTTTCCATCTGTATGAGTCACCGCATTGAGACAACAGCGCTGCACAGAAGACACAGCTTTCATAGAGAAAGATCAGGGAGGCAGTGTGATGCAGCCAGGAGGAAGCTACAACGACAGGCCTTTTCAACTCACCTTCAAATGTGGCCTCTCAGAACAAGTATTGGCACTTTAGCCTTTTAATGCAATAAAGCAGGTGTGTTTGGAGCACACTGAGACCTTCACATTCAAAGGCAGCATGAAAAACTGAGGGGGGAGACACGTTATCATTTAAACATAGAGATAACATTCCTGAAAAACTCTCTCTCTCGAGAGAGAGAGAGAGAGAGAGAAGCTCAGACCCTGGCTCCTCTGTCACATGAGTGTATCTAAAAGAGGTAAGTGAGTAAATTAAGTTGGTTTCAATTTGTCTGTCAAATGCAGCCCCTCCAATTCTGATCAAGTATAGTGGTGCCTTTACTGTGTAGTATAAGGGCTTCTTTAAACAAAAAAAAATTTGGTAAAGAGATTATGCACATGAAAATAGAATATGAGGACTTCAATGTCAGCTGGTTTTTGAGAAGCTTGGACCAATTCTTGCTCTATCAGATTATAAAGAAAGATTTGTATGACAAAGACATGCAAAGAAATAAAATGTAGGCTGGAGTGAATAGAGCTGGGGTGGGGGAGATTAAAGCATAAAGTATAGTATAAGTGCATGTATGAAGATGTTTAGTTAGATAGTGTAGCAGTGAATCCATGTGTGTGTGTGATGGCAGGATGGGGAAAGCAGGCTATCTGTCATTTTGTGTTTTCCTCAGGATTAGACTTGTGTCTTTATTAATGAAAACTCATCAGATAACAGAACATCTCCTCATGAAATCAAGAAGCTAAGGGAGACACAGGTCAGATTAAGACGCTGTTTAAAACGGTGTGTGTGTGTGAGCATGTTACAGAAGGACGTAGAGTGTGAGTGAGCACAAGAGCGGCAGCAGAGCGGTATTTAATTTTCCAAGATGAGGGATTATCACTGGCAGAATTTGATCATTCTGCTCTGATCTCAGGATGTTCAATCACAGCTTATCCCAAATATTAAACTCTCTGTCTTTTGTCCCCTCTCCCCTCAATCCCACACACACACACACACACACGTTTCCACACATACAGATGCCTACGCCGAGCTTCTCATTGAGGAAAGTGGCCCGCTGAGCCCTACTGTCAGTGTTGGGGGATTGTCTGTCACCTGGTCAAATTTCTGCAAGGGACAAAAGAGGGGGTGAGGTGGGGGTGTTGGGGGTGGGGGGGGGGGGGTCCTCTGGTGCAGTTAAGTTAGGTTTTAGCGTCTTATGTAGGCAGCTGAGTAGAGTAAATTAAAAAACTGTTACATCTAATCCGGAGCACCAAGAACAAGTGGCACACGCTCCAAAATCTGATCCTTCATGTTTACATGGATCTGGATGAGCTTAAACACACACACGCACACACACACACA
This sequence comes from Lates japonicus, assembly GCA_033238685.1. Lineage (NCBI taxonomy): Eukaryota > Metazoa > Chordata > Actinopteri > Centropomidae > Lates > Lates japonicus. The sequence continues at coordinate 243,248 of BRZM01000257.1, read as the reverse complement.
CGCACACACACACACACACTACAACATTCCCTCTCAAGTGACATACGCACATATTCCCTGCTGCTAAATACTCTGTGATTGTGTCCGTGGCCGGATGGTGGAAAGGAGGGAGGGATGGAGGGATGGGGGGGGGGGTTGACGGGGGGGACAAGGCCCTGATCTGCACTCTCATTTTCAGCCTGGAGATCTGCACCCGGGACATCTGGGTCACATCATTACTGCAATCTTCTGCTTGTTCATTCCCAGCTTTACAGGGCTTAGGAGTGACCGACCTGCACACAAACACTCACACAAAACACACACACACATGTTCAAGGATACAGACACATACAGCATGTAACAGTCATGAACAGTGAAATAAATCACATTTGAAAAAGATTAAAATGACAGTTAGGGTCTTCAGTGACACAGGTGTTAAGATACGGTGAGGAAACTGAGCAGTTTGTGCAGGCTGTTTAATTATGTGTGTATGATAGATTGAAGTTTCTCTGAATAGCTACATTTAAAATGTCGTGAAATTGATTTCTAAATATAAATGATGATAAGAGTGACCCGAGACTAGTTAGAAACTGCCCCACAGCCATCACCTGTCAAAATTTCTCTGGAGGAAGTTGCAAATGCATGTTTGGTGTAGTCATACCGCTCTCTAGTGGCGAAAATGTGGTTTTACAACAGAGGGATTGTTCCACCCAGTGACAGACAGGGGGCGCTGCTAAACAACAAAGGGAGGAGGCAGGGGGATTAAAGTTGCCAACTAACAAAGTTTAAATTGCCATTTTTTAAACATTAAAATAAAAAAATAAAACCTTTCCGAAATGTTTTTTTAAATAAAGTCAAAGTCAAAGCACTTTGCAAAACAAGGAAGAGCGCAGACAACTCACAACAGTAAAAATGGTGATACATTTAAAACAAGGAAGGAAGTAAAATAATTAGTTAAAACAAAATAACAGCAAGTTAAAAAACAAAAACAAAACAGTAATAATGAATATAATATATGACAGCAATTATCTTATATCACATTCATGTATTTTTAAACATTAAGCACTTTGAATCACCTTGTATTTAAAAAAGACCTACACAAATAAAGTCACCTTGTCTTGCCTTTTGTTTGTGCAGAGATCCTATTATTATTAACTGTACAAAAAATGAAGAACAGAATAAAGGAAGTATATATCTCTGTATATGTAAAACCAAAGGCCAGTGTTTCTCCTCATGAAATATTCAACATCATTCCAATATATTTTGATCTGTTTTTGCAAAGAAAAATGTCTTTCTATAGCTTACTCCAGAAAAGACAAAAGAATTTGCTCAACAATGACATCTAACACCCTTGTGTTTCACTGGATATTTTAGAATTAGAGTCCTAAAACCCATCTCTCTCATTGACACAATCACGGTTTAATTTTGTAAAACAAATTAAGCACAAACCCTCGGTTTATTAATGACAAACAGGTGATTACGGGAAGTAAGAAGCCAGTTTGTTGATGTGTATTTTTAGAATTGTACCTGAATATATCACAACCGTTATGGAGGGGATTACTGTGTGACGTCGTAGCAGCGCAGCACACGAGCTCGCCTTTCTTTCGGCTCGTGAGGATTTACCTGTCAGGTCACCAGGTAAGGGTTCATCTAAAAACTCTGCTCCAGGTGAGGCTCGAACTCACAACCTCGGCATTGCTTTGCTGCATACTGTCATATAAGTACCGCGCGCTAACCGATTGCGCCACTGGAGCTTCGGCTATCACCGGCCAGGAGATCGGTTTAAGAAAAACACAGACGATTATGTAAAACTATTATCTTTTCTTTTGATTGATTTCTGTTTTCAGTCAGTGTAACGATTGAAATATTGGAGTCTGGGTGGGAACTGGTGGTCGCACAAACTCCTGCGGACAACAGCTTACACACAGCCGACCTTTGTGCTGTGTTCAAGTACCTCTCACATAGCTCCGATTTCCAAGTTAATTAGCTGTATTATTTACGACTTTGATGTGATTTAGTTTTCCTGTTTAAAAACAAAACAAAACAAACAAACAACATGACTCTTTGTCCAAATAATTTGGTGACTCTGCGGGGTAACAACCTACCAGACATATCTCATCATAGTACGTCTTTTTAAAGCAAAAGGTGTATGTATAAATTTAGATTAAAGAGGATTATGTCGATGAAATTTATTTTTAATGGCTTACTGAGGCACCTCACAACGAAGAAGGAAAACAACGACTAAAACTCACCCAGTGTTACTTAACACTGACATATTGTTTGAACGCTTCCCTGTTTTAATTTCTGACGGCAAGTGAAGGCAGCAGATTTCTACAGGTGCTGCTGTGCTCTGACTGTGCTAACCTGATAAACTCAGTATACGCTATAGGGGCAAAAGAATATGGACACTCCTATTGGGTTATTAATGGTTGATATGTTATGATGATTTGGGTCAGGCCTCATAGTTGCAGCAGAAGTGTTTATCAATGTATTTGTTAACAAGTATAACTCCTGTGGGTAAACATACAGCGTATAAGAGCTAAAGCATAACATACAGCTTATAAATGTTAAAAAGGGAGACTTTAAATAAAGTGTTAACACGAATGGTTTATTGAGTTTGTTGAAGAAGAACTGGCCTGCACAAAAGCCAAGACCTCAACCCCACTCAGCACCTTTGGAATAAACTGGATTGTGGACTCTTGTGGACTAAATGGAAACAAATCCCTGCTGCCATGCTCCACAATCTCTTGGAAAACCTACAAGAGTGAATGCTGTTATACAATTCATTCAAAAATCCACTTGTGTTTGAGGTGTCCACATACTATTGTGTGCATGCTGCAGCTTTTGCTAACCTCCTGAGGTCCCACATGGCTATAGCTGAAAGACAGATCCAATTACAACATGTCAGCTCAGGTTCAATCTAAATATTGTCATTCACGCTTTCCCCCATTTCAAATTTTCACCTCCAGCAGAAGCCAAAGACTTCACATGTCACACTTTTAAAGCTGCTCACTGCGGAGGGAGGGTAAGCAGCAAATGAAAAACCTTTCTTAACAGAACAACAGGGGGCTGTGTCAACACATAAACACACAGTGAAGTACCTTGAGGCATGGTGTACGCTTCCAAGAGCATGATTTATACTCTGAGAGCACTCCTCATTCCTCATCACTGTGCCAAATTGCCATATTTTCGTGGGGGCATTTTATGACATCCTCACGCAGGCTGCAGTGTGTGTATCAGGCCCCCAATCTATCACATTCTCCCTCAAGAGCAGCACAAAAGAGAGACAGAGGCAGAGAGAAGATGGAGTAGGAGGCTGGGAGACAGGGCAGGCTGTCAGAATATAACACCAGGAAAATGACTCACTGAGACTGGACACCATAACCTGGCATTGTGTTGTTGTTGTTGTTTTTATTATCATCATTATTCTCAGCATATTCATAATTCAACACAAGACATACAGGAAACACTAACATAAACATTCTGAATGAAAGAGAAGAAATCACGTGACCCATCGGTCAGCGGGAGGCTCTCACCTCAAAAGACATGCGGCGGCGATGCCAGTTTTAAAACTCATAACTAAACACACCTGAAGGCTGGATGGGTTAAACGGCAACTTTTTGAGGCCCTCTGGCAAAACTGTCATGCAGCAAGGAAGGAAGGAAAAAGAGCAAGAGAGAGGGAGAGAGAGAGGTCTGAAATCAAGAAAAACTTGACTGGTAGCTTAAAAGAAATGCAATGCCATGGAGAAAATAGACGTTGTTAGCAAATAGCAAACAGCTGCTGGCAAAGTTGCTCTTTATTTTTGCCTCAAAATGTTGCCGGGGACATCACAGCCTTGTGTAAAATATGACAGATCCATGCCCTTTTTCTGCTGCAAAGGAAGTGCTTTAGTACCCAAGTTAGGGCTAGGTAGGTACAGTCGCCCATAGAAATAGGATGAGTAGATTTACAGTGCTGTAATGAAGATATACAATATATTATACACTGGTTCATGAGGGAGGCTTAGCTCTATGCCCTATTTCTTTGCCTTGTTATATTTCCAAACCTGCAGATCAGTCATGAATAACTGACCTGTTGGGTAGAGTTACAGAAGGGTTTGTTAACTAATGTCTGCAGGTCATCATTCTTCAACACCAGCTCCACCATTTTTTTTCTCTCTCTTTTTTTTTTTTTTGGATTTACACTTCAAGATGAGCGTGAAAAACCGCAGGGACAACGCAATTTAAAGCAGCCGTTATTTAAAAGGCTGCTGGTTCAGTCACAGTATAGTGCATTTTCATTTTTTTAAATGTCAGCCTTGGACATTTGCCTCCATTGTTAAAGTACCCTCAGCCCCCCCCCCCCCCCCCCCCCCCCCCCCCCACCCCCAAACAACACAAATGAAAACCTGATCCCTTCCCATCCAATCCCATCTTAACATTCATGCCCCCACCCCACCCCCCCCCCCCCCAAAATAACTTTGTACAAACTGATAAAACTTCACAACAATTCACCATTGACACAAAGGTCACACAGAGCTCCGTCGTTATGTCCATCCAGAAAAACTAAGAACAGCACACGTCAGCATCACCCTCACTCTCTCGCGGGCTGCTGGCATGATCTCACACTCTCTCGCTCTCTCTCTCTCTCTCTCTCTCTGTCACACACTCACATGCACCCAGACACACTCCCGAGGGCATTAAAGACAGGCAGCACTCGCAGTCAGGTCAGGTGTATGTCTCTATTGCATCACGGCTCATCACATCCTCCTGTCGCCAAACAGTTACACAGCTTGTTTAAGTGTTGTCGAGGATTATAAAGATCATGTCAGGACTAAAAGCAAAAGGAGGGTTTGAGGATTTAACGAGAGAATAGGGAGGGTGAGAATTTAGTTAGTGTGTATGCAGGTGTGGGTGTGGAGGTCGGAAAGAAGCGAGGTGTGGGTGGTGGGTTGGTTGGGGAGGCGGTGGCGGCGGCGTCCAGTCAGTCGTGGATGACGATGGGGCCTCGCATCCTCAGGCTGGGGTGAGGGTGCGGAGGGGCCAGGACGAGCCCCTGCGGAGGGCCCTGGGAGACCCTGCGGAGGGTGATCTGCTCGCAGGGCTGCCGGCAGGCGTGCCTCAGCTGGGAGCGGGACAGCAGCCGCCTGGCCCTCCTGGGGGCGTGGAGACAAGACAGGACATACTGTAAGTGCAGGAGAAGACACACTGATACAAAGCTGATATCAGACTGAAAGGTCATTCTTGACAATCCAATAGTTAGTTGTCATGGTACCTAAGTACATTTACTCAAGTACTGTATTGAAGTACAGTTTTAAGACACTTGTACTGTCCATTTTCTGCTACTTTATACTTCTACTCCACTGCAGTACAATGGCAAATATTCTACTCTATACACCACTGTAGTTATTAGTTACGCTGCAGATTTAGGTTAATTATACAAAATATAATCAGTACAAATAAATGCATTAGTATAGAGTAAACTAACCTAGCAAAATATAAAGTAATTAGCCCCAGCTTTACCAGCTACAACCTTAAAGTGATGTACACATGAATTTATCAGTTATTATGATCAGTATTATACATTAACTCAAAATGGGGGCATTCTACATAACGAGAATGTGCCTGATTTTTAACTAGTACAGCTCAAAATGCAGCTGTAACCTCAAATTCATGATTGTATCATTATGCTTCAGGAAATAACATTGGCTAAGCCTGTGGATAATGTTTGTCTGAATACATAATTTACAGTTAGCTGACCACAGGCTCGATGCTTCTAGCACCTCTCATTACTGTGGCCGTTCTGCAATCTGGCTGCAGCAGCCCGCGGCGAATAAAAAAAGTGGCGATGCAAAGAAACAATGACATTGGGCTGCGGGCTCGACATCCGTTTCTGTTGTGAGCAACATCTGAGATCAATGTTTGTTTTTCTTCACAAGCAACAGCTTTATATGAGGAGTAAAGCCTCGGCAGCAATAACTGACGTATTTGAGACATAAGACGGAGAAACTAATAAAGAGAGAAGACTGTGAACTTTAAGTCGGTTCAAGTGATTTAATACGAGGAGAAAAGTTCAGTCTAAGGACACAAAATTGAGGTTCCAGGCCACTGAGAAAATAATTAGAAACAACCACTTCTTCTCATTTCAGGAGGATTCACTAAAGCAGAGTGCAACATGTATTGAGCATCAGGAGTAGAATTACTAACAGGATTTATGTTATGAAGTAAAAGAGAGGAACATCTCTGTAGGATTTTCAGGCTTAGAAAGCGGCTCAGTGGTAATTTCCAGGCTGCAGCAGGGCTTTGTACAATGAGAGGAAAGGCTCTTTTAGCAGCCACAGCACTATAACAGGACCACAGGGCACACTAACACACGTTGGACACAGCACTAATGGAATTCATTTGGAGACTGACTCAAGATACAAAACCACAATGTATAGGTGATTATTCATTATTCCCTTTAGGCGGTCAAGAAAAACACTTTCAGACTTAATGCACAGCAAACGCCTTCTACACAAGCTCTCATTTTCTTCCTCTTTCACTGCTCTCTCAGCAGCACAGTGGATTTTTTCTTCTTCTTATATTGTGAATAAGAGGGCGCATCAGTTCCTACCAGATCCCTGCTGTTGATAAAATGAACACTCTGGGTACATTATGTGCCCGTGCATCCCCCAGCACGATGGATGTGTCTGAAAGTGCGTGCGACAGTCATGCATCTACACAAACATCATTCAAGGACAATACAGAGTACTCAGCATTGTACTTGTGCTTGTACTTGTACACAGCGTGACATACTGTATGTATTGTCACTTTGAGCAGAATATGAACCAGAGAGGAAGTGAGCAGATTTAGCTCTGGTGGCACATTATCTAAAGCTCTGCCGTTTGTCTGTTCAGCTGGCCCTCGGGAGGAGAAAAGCAAACATGTAAATCCACTCTCGAACATATCAAGCTGTCTCATTTACATTTCTGTGTTGCTTTCTCTCGTTCTGGTTCTCATTTCTGAAGCTTTGTCCTGTTACTTCTCGGTCCAAATCTATCTTCTCTGTACCAGGCACAGTCGTGGAAAAATCACTCAGAAGAATTACCCAGATCTTGTAGTACCGGTACAACAATGTGAAAATGCTCCATTACAAGTAAAAGACCTGCTCCTGTGACTATTATAATAGAGATGCATTGATCCATACAAAGCGAGTTACTGCTGTAACTATTTTACATATTGTTTGGTAGTTTAGTCCAGTGGTTCCCACCTGAGGGATAAATCGTGAAAGATAAATATGAGGTGTCACGAGATAACTAGTGGGGTGCTGCTTAACAAGTCTGAATAACAACAAACAATTATTTAAATTAAACCGAGACCTTTACAACCACTGACTGAATATATTTATCATGTTATCTCCTGCAAAATCTGTTGACTCTTTATAATACTGTGACTGGTGGTGTAGTTTTGTTGTATGAATCAGGCACTGACACAATACCTGCCAGTTCCTGCAGGTACTTAAATGCCAGTACAGAAAAAAACAAAAACAAACCCAGGATTATGGCAAACAAGGGAATAACAAGTTTTGGGGAGAAGAAGAAATAAATTATACTCTAGTACTTAATAAAGCAACTCAATAAACTAAATATAATTTATAAAGTCTTCTTTTCATCTGCTATACCTTCAATTAAGTACTAGCAGAGGAATCAGTCAATATTTTATTAGTGCTTGATTCATCATTGAAATTTAGTGAAGTAGAAGTATAAAGAAGCACATACTGGAAATACTGTACTCAAGTAAAGAACTAATGCATTAAAAATGTACTTAAGTACAGAACTTACACAACTTTGGTCCAAACTGAAATATCCCAACAGCTATTGGATGACTGCAATGGGATTTTCTATAAATATTCATGGTCTCATGAGGTTTAATCATACTGACTTTGATGATCCCCTGATTTTCCTCCAGCGCCACCATGAGATTTTTACACATCTCAGAGTGGAACATTTCAACAATTTGGATCATGACAAAATTTGGCACAATCATTTATTTTCCAGTCAATGAATTGTGATAATTTGTTTATTCCCCAACTTTTCATGTTCTTATTATCTAATTTTGGTCCCGTTTAGCAGTTTGAATTGTTTCTATGCACTGTGTAACCTATGCTAAGAAAAGTGTTAATTTGCCATCTCCCTTAGTGTTTCTGTCCCTATTTGTCTCTCTTGCCTCCTTGAATAAGTGGGAGTGATCTCCCACTCCTTTTCTCTCCTCTGTGACACACTGCGCTCTTCATCACGCTGAGAGAGAGAAAGAGGAGCATAAAGAGATGGAGAAGGGGGAGAAAATGAAACTTCCGATCATCTCTCATTAGCAGCAGCTTTTCAGACCAGATCTATTAATGTCTTCTATTCAGAAAAAGCATTAATTGTCACCATCAAGAGGGAGAATGGCAGTATAATATAACAGAAAGGGTACAGAATTCAGAGTGACGCTATCTCGCTCGCACACAAACACACAGCCATGTTGTCTTGGTGTAAGTGAGTGATCCATGTGAGTGCAGTCATGGTTAATGTGGTAATGATATTTCCACTCAGGGCCCAGCGGTGCCTGGCTCCTCGCTGGCCCATCTGCACCAGTTAGCTGCTCTAATTTTAGCCCCGGCAGTCCGAGGGCGGCTGTGACGGCCGGGTGCCATGGTTCATTTAGACACCAGGCTTAATGGAAGAACATCTTTCTCCCTCACATACAGACATGCAAACTTTGACTCATTATGTGCATGAGAGAGCGTGTGTCTATGCGCTGTGTGAAAATAAAACGAAACTGATTCTTTTTATGTCTAAAACGTACTGTAATATTCAATCATCTGAGCAACAAAATGCATACTGATGGTCAGTGTTTGCAAAGAGAAACAGACAATGAATGTGACCTTTTAAAAATCTGCTGCTCAAACATGTAAATATGTATTATGTCTTACTGTCTTAAGCAAATTATTTGTCTGTTTATGACCGTTTGGCCACAGATTCAGAATATGCACAAGCTGTGAAAACAAAACTCTCCTTAGTCATTTACATAGCTCCTTTCAGAAATTCTCTATAGGGAAAAAGGGTGAAGTGTTTACATTTTATTTCACAACACGGAGGGCTGTTTGAAGTGCTGTTACAAAGCCAAGAGAAATCAATTATTTATTTTTTGCAGAGAAGTTGTAAAATTTGAGTCTAAAAATACTGGACATCAGCCTTAAAGATTTGTGACAGTGGCAGCTAAGGCGATGTCTACCTTATTATTTGATCATTTTTTTCCATGGTGTATTTTTCCTCCATTCAAAAATATCTTATCTGTCACAAGTGATGCTTTTACAGTGCTTCTACAGCTGACAGATGGTGTTTTAATGTAAATAAACACTTATTTTAATCCATTTTTATTGATTTTATGTTTTTAAAATGATGCACATGTCTCTGCAGGGCCACTACTCTGTTTTGCCTCAGTGTATCTGTGTGAATTTGAGCACATACATACTGCTGTTTGTATCTGTTTGTGTGCGTGCACTCCACAGCTGTGCGAAGTCACCACAGGACAAAAATAACTCTGTGTCCTTTCTAGTCACAGCTCAATTCCTCTTATGTGCTGTTGCCTGGCTCTCGGCATCTCCTGCTTTGCCTTCATGGACACATGCGCGCACATACACACACACACACACACACACAGTCAGCCAATCGGAGGTCAGAAAGGGGTCACCTTTGCTTACCTGGTCTCCCGGGTGACGAGGAAGAAGCTGTCATCGGGGGCATCGATCCAGTTGGGGCGTCTCTTGCGGATCATCACTCCGCCTCTGGTGTTTCCACTGCTGCTGCTGCGTCCGTTGTGCTGCAAAAAGAAAAAGATCAATGTTTTTTTTTTATTGTACTAAGCAGTGATTCAGTGGCACATGATCTGTTCAAAAAAAAAAAAAAGAGTATAAGACACTTACCAGGAGGGGTACACCTGTTGTACCTGGGTTTTCTGAAAAAACAGAGCCACAGCAGTGAGAGAAAGATGCAAAGTATGCATGAGGGATCTGTCAGTTGTGAATAGTATTGATTAGTTTGTGACTTTTCCTAGTGGTGCAACAAATGACTGTATTTCAATTTCAGTAAAAATAGTGAAGTTACCAATAAAAAACAAAGTGTCAGACTGAAGTTGAATCATCCAAACTATCCAAATGACCCCCATCTGCTGATTCGTTTTCATTAGAATTAGTTGTCATTCTCTCCAACGAGCTAGTTTAGATAAGAAATGGTAGAAAAGGTTATCAACTCCGGGTGATATCTCCACTAATTTGATTTTATCAAGCAAAAATGATGACAAGAACATTAGATATCAACACTGTTTGGTCCCCAAGGTTCATTCACATCAGAAGTAACTTAATTAGAAGCAAGAGGGGATGCACTTTCCAATTCCCTTTTTTTTTTTTTTTTTTTTGGGGGGGGGGGGGGGGGGGAGTTTAACAGAACAAGTAATGACTTTTACTTCTGGGCAGGATTAAGTTAAGCAATAACAGTCTTATTGAAAAATCAGTCATAATTAAGTCATAATCACTTTTGCGGAATTAGTTCAGCTGTTGTTTAAGGGAAATGTGTGTCCGTGTGCTTCTACCTGAGCGCCTGTCCGGCTCAGCCCTGCTGTGGTGGTGGTAGCTGCGTTTTCCCAGCATGCCGTGGGGGCCGTGCGGAAGGGAGGAGAGGAGGCGTCGTGGGGGAGGCGTCTGCAGGCCCGGGGTGCGGTGGGAGCGAGGGGCGTGGGCCGCCGGGCGGGACTCTGGAAGAGACACCAGACTGGAGCTGCATCAACTGGCTCCTATGGACCACCTGAATGTTTTCTATTCATATTTTATTGATTTGACCCTGATATTCAGTACAGAGGAGTAAAATTAGACTGAGTACAGTAAAAAAAAAAAGTGCTGTTTCAACTTGTGATTATGTGGATTGTTTTACCTAGAAACTGCAGGACACTGGTCAGAGTGCTCCTTTGGGCGGCTCTGGTTTTGGGTAGGCGAGTCCCCTGCCCCTCTGACACCCTTAACATGTCTAAACCAAACACACACACACACACACACATACACACACATTTTACAAACCAATGCACTGTTTCCAGGACTGCATAAACTCCCTCTACTATTACTGTATGTATATGTGTAATTCTGCCAAAGGGGTAACCTGTTTATGAATGGAACAAGGATGTCTTATGTAGATGAAAACGACCTCATGTGATGTTTAAAATGAATGTAGAGGAACATCACAAGACACAGGAGTCGATGCATGTGAGCGAATCACTCTGAGGTATTAATATGGTGACTCACTTCCTGGGATGGAATGACCAGTAAACAATAATCTCTCCCACATGCACATACAATTATCAGTACATGCTTACGTGCGCACACAAACAAAACACACATACATCAAAATATGAAGGCGTGATGAGAGCAGGCACTGTAGGCTGAGTCCATGCTGGAGAGGGGGGGGGGGGGGGGGGGGGGGGGGGGGGGAGGGAGGCGTGCCGTTGTGGTTCCTCTGAGTGTGGTGGGAGTTGATGGACAGATAACACGGACACATGAAGCACAAGGACTCGGAAGAGATGCTTTCAGGTGTGACTTTATTGGAGGTCTACTCTCACATTCACACAGTGATGAAAAGAAAAGAGCCAAAAAAGAGGTAGAAGGTGAGATGAGAATATTGCAACAGTTGTTAGAAAATGAGGGACGAGGAGGCGAGATGGAGGTGGGGGTGGGGTGGGGAGGGGGTGGCTCTGCATGGCAAATCCCAGCTGCAGGATTTACAAGACAGATGAGGCAACAGGATGGATTCGTATGAATATTGCATGATTTGAACACAGGAGAATAGCTGAGTGGATGGTATGGGAAAGAGACCACAGTTCAGTGGATGACTTCTTATGGCCTGAGCCTGATCTATAGTGGGGGGTGGGGGGTGGGTGGGAGGGGTTGGGGGAGATCAGCGAGCAGCAAAAAGAGCAGCTAGTTATGCTTTGCACCAGACAAATAAGTCTTTACTTTAGCTTTAACCTCCCTTCTTTCAAGTTTCATCAGTCCAAAGCTCATAATGAATCCATTCATTTTGTCTAATACACTCACAGAAACACAGGATTAAACAGCATGAGGGAGAATGTGTGCGCAAAAAAAAAAAAAAAAAGGAATAAAAATGTCTTTTAAAAAAACGGTGATGGCAAACACACTGAAGCTGAAGTTCAGTATTTACAATAAAACATTCGTGGCTGAGACAACTCGTTTCAGCCGTGACAGCACAGAGTGGGCACGCCTTAACAGGGGTGCCGTGCAAAATAGAGCTTCTCTTAGTAAAATACATTTTCTCTACATCTAACTTCAGCAAATATACGGCTCAGACTAGAGTATGACTTCTATTGGATCCTATTACAGTCTACTTGTTAATGACAGGAGCAAAAATCAGTTATTATGCGTGTATTTTCAAAGTAGGTGCTCGTGTAGAATAGCCCTGTTTAACCAATAAGTCTTTGTGTATTACTCCAACAATGGCTTTCAGTTCACAGTGACTAAGAGCCGTAACAGATAGAAGAATGAAAAAAATAAAAACAAAAATAAAAACACGAATGAAAAGATGATCAAAACTCATAGTTATGAGGACAGGCAGTCTTTATTGGAAACAGGGGGTGGGAGAATACAAAAACCAAAATAATAATAATAACAATAATAATAAAAACAGAAAGAGAGACAGACGGGGGAGGGCGGAGACGGGCAGAGATGGGGTTTGATGGTGGGGCAGTCAGGGTGAGCAGGGGTGGTGAGTGTGTGTGTTTCTGTATGTCTGCATATGTTGTGTTTTGTCTGCTTGTGTGTGTGTGTCCATGTGGCAGAAGTTAGGAGGAATTGAAAGAGCTCTTACACTCTGCCTTTATGGCCCCACAGTTAATGGGGACAAAGGGCCGGCGCGCGGCACGGCGCAGCCTGATGATGTCACGGCACATGTGCCGGGCCAGCTTGGTGAGGCGGGTGGCCTGCAGCAGGAAGGCCTGCTTGGTCTTCATGGAGGACTTGGGGCTGCCGCTGTTTCGCATCGGCACCATGTGGTTGGACTGGCGAGGGGCGTGACCTCGTGAACGAGATTCCTGGGAAGAAGGAGGGAAAAAACAGAGAAAAGGCCACTTAATACATGTGTACTGAAAAATATTTTAGGTTCTTTGGAGACTAAACTGCTTTCAGAAAGGCCCTGCAAAGATATTTTCTTAATCAGCCTTTTACTATAAGTGATGTGGTCCAACAAGATGTATCTGGGTTTTATTTTCATCTTTTTTGTCTGGTAATGAGTACAGTCTTCAGCTTCATAAATAAGGGTGTTCTTTTCCAAACTTGGACTATTATTGTTGCTTATTTAGTTATGATTATTTAATGTCAGATTTGAAATAAAGTTGTCAGGGGCGATAAATCTCACTCTCATGAAGGTTAATTGAAGGCTTTAGGTGTTGATTCGACTTTATGGTGATTTTGGAGGCTACGGGCATTACAGCAAGAAGTGAGTGTGACCCTGTTCATGTCAATGAGGGTGACTGCGGCTTCCAAAATTGTCATAAAAACTGAATCAGAATGTCTCTGAAACAGCTTCAGCAAAAACGCAACATTATAGTCTTTGTGAAGGTAGGATTTATCCCAAAGCTATTGAGTAAGTGGTACTGCATTAGATACACTGGCGTGTTGAATGGCAGGAAAAGCACAGGTGTAATTAATAACATCAGTAATGGCTGCACTCCATTTGTATTAGCCCACTCCAGGACTCTGATGTTGTGCATTATGGCTCACTGCCATGGTTTGAAAAGTGCCACTTATATTAAACAGAGCCATCAGTTATGTCATTAGTTACAACTGTGCTTCGATGTGTGCTATGAAAATGGTTAATTGGTCCAGAAAAAAAGGGTCTCCATGCACCCTGCCATATTTATTTGTCTTGTTTCCTTTCATATGTTATAAACCCGTAATTTTACATTGCAATTATGTTCAAATTTCTTCAACATTATTATTAAAAAAAAGGATAAACTTACGAAGTCATTAAAGGACCAGTTGTGCATTTAACTGTCTGCTGTGGTTGCATAAAAGAATTCTCTCAGCTGGTCAGTTTTCTCACTGGAAAATCAAATCCAATGGTAAAAGTGGAAGGTGCTTGAATCAATTAACAGCTAATATGTGAGATACTGTATATGAGGTTTTGAGCTCACTGAATAATTGATGTTGATGGCTCAAAACATCACTTATATACTGTACAATTTTCTGTACATCTATATTTGTAGACATGAGTAAATGTACTCTTCTCATTGAACCAAGAAAACTCAACAGTTTGGGACCTCTGTAAATGAAAAGCAGATTTAAAATGCTTTACGAACTGACATGGTCCTTGACATTTGAACGCACAGATACCCTGATTCAGACACATTCACCCCCCCACTGCATCCTGTGTGTTTCACATCTGTGCCTTCTGACTGAGCTTACATTGCTTGCCGGACTCGGGGAGGTCCTCTCCTCTGGGCCCTCTGCTCTGCTCGGCATCTTCAGGCCGCCGTACTTCTTCCAGTACATCCAGCAGGAAACGCACAGACGGCACTGCATGTTCGGAGGCCCCCATGAGTACCACTGGGCCGACTGCATGGCTGTTAACACAAGAAATGCATTAAGGCTTGTTAGAGGCATACAAGGAGAGAACTGGTCTCAAGACGCTCAGCACATTGATCTCTTTTCTACTGTCTCTAGCCTCTCCCTACATTATTTTATCAATATTGATATGCATGAAGGAGTCCCAGCAGATGCTTTTTATTGACTGATGAGATTAGTACCTCTAGTGACTACACAAACATGATCTCGACTCAACAATTCTGTTTCCTACCAAATCCTGACTCCAGTTTTTAGCAAATTATTTCAGAAAGAAATTAAACCACAAAAATCAGTGACCACTTGTCATCAACAGTCATTTGTCATAAATTTAGATATTTTATGATTCTCATCCACTCTGCTCTGAGCTTGAGTGGTTGCAGTTCAGCCTCTTTGAATACAAATGTAACATTCTCATAAAGCTTTTATTTTGAAGCTGTTTTAATTCCCTGTAGCTATAGTCAACAACACAGCATTATTAGCTGACAAAAAAAAAAGATTAAGATTTAATGTTTAAGTCATTTATGTAGCAAATATGTCAAATGTTCTGTTGTTCATACATTGAATATCTTTGGGTTTTTGGACTGCTGGTTGGGCAAAAGAAGCAATCTGAAGATGTCACTTTGTGACACCAAGATGTGTATTTTCGCTATTAAAAAGTAATTAATACTCTTATTACCTGCAGCCCTAGAAAGCATGTTTTGAAAGCAATCCTTGTTCTCATGTATCATAAACCAGTTTTAATTCAGAAACAGTTTTCATTACCCAACCTTAACAGAGAACCAAATGAAGGAAGATACTGATCACTGGGTTAGCAAAAGCTGTCAAGACAAATAAGCACTGATGGTGAAAATTAAAGGGAAAGCATCTCTTCTGGACTCTTAGCTGCATTTGTTTCCCTTTCATTTCCAATTACCCATGTTGACTGCCCTTGTGATTTAATGTTATACACACACACGCAACTCACTATAGCAGCTCTCGCAGGCTCTGCCTCCGCCTGCTGTGTGGTAGGCTCCAGGGCCTGCCCCATTCACTGTCGCCATCTTGCCATTGGTCATTGAGATCTGGTTGGGGTTGGGTTTATTACTGTCAGATAAAAAGAAGTAGTTAAGGAAACACTACAACTGCCCTCTGCAGTGCTTTAAATTCAAACAAATTAATTATCATCTTGCAGCCACAGGCACAGCTACGAGGCCGACATCTACATCTGAATTCTTAAGTGTGAAATGAAGTGACTTACTATGTGGGGATATAAACCTGCTTCAGTTTGCTCTCTGCCTCTGCTGCCTTCAGTCGCTTCTGCTCAAAGAAAGACACAAACACAATGGGTGAATATATTCATTAACAACAAGAGAAAATAACTTGTTTGACACAGTCTCGATAGTTTGACACTTTTAAAAATCAGTGCTAATAGGCAGCCTGAAAACAGGTAGATAATCATTGAACCTGTCCACTTATTTCATAGGTGTTGTTTCCTTTCTTCTTGACATGTGATAGTCTGCAGTCACCTTCCACTGAGAATACTACTTGTTACTTATTAAGTATATGAACAGTATTTTGTCAGTATTTCCCAGCTGTAAATAACAATTCCTAGTAATATAATTAATTAACATCACCTGGACTCAGATAAATGGGAGAAAATTGATGGAGCATTAACCCATTAAAAAATAATGAATTCATTTAAAGTTAATTTCAGTGTTTGCTAAAAACGACACTTTCTCATTATGAGCTGATGAGCCTCTTAGCCACTGCAGGAGAAAGAAGTTCTAACTAATGTGACTGTCTACAGCAGGCAAGAAAGAATATTCAAGACATTTGTAATTACAATTCAAGATTTTTTTTTATACCTTCTGAGGGTTTTTGAGGGAACTGAATTCAGTGCTTTTTATGACTCGTTCTTGTCCCACCAAAATAAGAATTAAAACTCTCTTTTGTTGAAGAGAGTCAGTCCACATCACAGGAGAAAACCATTTCAAGAAATACAACTTTATTGTTATGAAAATACTGAATTAGTCTCACCTGTTGCACATATCTGTCTGTGGTCTTCCACATGTAGTAGTACTCTATGATACTGGTCAGAGACTTCCATGGCAGCTTCACAAGAGAATAGAATGAGACAGTGTCCGGGGTGGGGAGGAGACAGACAGAGAGTAAATTAATGATATTAATATCTCATGTTCTTGCCATCTGGGTGCGAAAGCCTTCATGTATATTCATGACTGAGAGGCATCGTGACCACAGAGGCTGAAAGCTACCAGCTTTGCTTGGTTCTGAGCCTCAGACGAAAACACACACTCTCACACAGACACACACAGTGATTCACACATTTAATAAGTATTCATGAGCACCTGGTGCCACTGCATACACCCATATCCCGCCTTTATTGTACAGTATAGGTAGACTGTGGGAGGGACGGTTCAATAGAATCAAATAGTCGCTGCCCTGTAGGCTTGAAAGGTGGCTGTTAAAATTGGTAATTTCGTCCTTCACGGAGCAGCGGCTGTGGTCAGTCTGAATTCATGCCAATTACAATGGATTCCCATTGTGACAAGTTTTCACTGAGGGAACCAAGTAGCCAAAGTCCACAGAAACTTCTCAAAGCACTCCTGCAGCATAATCAAATGTCTCCACTGTCCAACAGTATTCTAAGTGAGCTTCAAAAAGTCGGGTATTTCACGAATGTATGTTGGTCCTTAATTTAACTACCAACAAACCCTCCAGAGTCCAGGAAGATTTTGGTTAATTTTTGCAGACCTCCTAAGCATTCATTTTGTCTTTGTTAAGCATTTCAAATTGTCCTTTGCCCACATACATTGTATAAGCACAAACTCTGACTCCTCATTTAGTCAATTTCACAAAGTATAAAGCTACCAAAGCCAGGACCCCAAAACACATGGAAAAATGATACAGGCGCCTATAAGAATTCCTGCAAATTATTATCATATAACTGTTCTAGTTTGTGAAAAATATTCTTTCACTATTCACACACAGAAATGCATTATAACATTTAAAAAATAAAACTATAAATACAGTCCATTTTGATGTTAAGTAAGTTATTCCAACCCATTTTTGTACCATATTCTTTTCAAATCTATGTATGTGTAACATAAATGAGGAGTGTGAAATCCCCACATCAGCACTTTCAACTGGATTTCTCTGCTTTTGTCTGCATGATATATAGATGAAGTTATGCTACTGTAAATAAAACATGTTTAGTGTATTCTCCGGTGGCAGACGGTCACCTTTCAAGCCCACAGAGGGTGAACAGTTTATGCTTAAATGACAGACTTTGAACAAGCAACTGATGTTGAATTTTCTCTGAGGATAATCTGGATGTTTAGAAATGTTTGCTTGCCTTGCATCCCATTAATTTGTAAGTAGAATCATGGTTAACAATATTACAAAATATAATATTAAAACATGTCTTATCAGTTTGCTGTGGCAGATGACTGACACCCCAAAAATTCCAGCTGATATGACTTTACAAAAGCCAGAGTGTGAGCACAGTTACAAACACACACTTACAAAGTCTTGTCGGATGTCGTTGAAGTCTTTTCCGTATTTCTCTAGCGCCTCTTCGAACATGGCAGCTTCTGAGGCGCTCCACTCCTCCATCTCATCCCTGCAGAGCACTGGGCCGCCCGCTGGGACCAGTACACTGAGCGCACTGGACAGGTCGTAATTATGACGATGCAGTGTATCCATCGCATGGAACTGCAACCAAGGGACGTGGAGAGGGAATTACAATCTATCATTAAAGTCGCGATCAGGTATGCCAGGGCGAATGTGCCTTTATGTGTGTATGTGTGTCCAACTCACCAGTGTGATATCTCGTGAGGCTGCAGCCGCGCTCATGTGTAAGCTTGGCTGTCTGACTGAGCTGCTGCAATCCAATGCTCGAGCAAAGGTCCCAACCGCCCTGAAAAAATATGCATATAAACAAACATGTAGAATATATTTATGAAAGAATCACAGCGATTTCTGTGTACCTGGACATAACTCCATAATTATACATCCTTGTGTGTGGGACCCATGGTTTCCTTTCACTGATTTTTACAGATAAGTAACCAGACACAGACGCTCAGAATATACTTCCTGTGATGGAGAGCTAAAAAATGGAGCGCAAACACAAATGAGCTGATCATGCATCAAATACAATAAACAGCTCAAAAACAAGATTTAAACACAATTTTTCTATTATTAATTTTTAATGCAGTTTTCATCCATTTTTAATATTTGAAATAAATACTCACACATTCTTTGAGGAAAGAATATAAGTGAAAATAAAGAGCCCTATGAGCATCCCTCAAACAGTAAGAATGTGCATTTACTATTTTTGCAGTCATAGTTTGCACTGTCACACACAAACAGCAAAATAATGAAGTTGAATATTATATCCGTCACAGCAGGAAGAGCCATAAAGTGTCATTACTAAGAAAGTGGTTTGTGGCTGCAGACAGGAGGAATCCGGTTCATAACATGCTACTGTCTGTTTGGACGACTTGACTGAGAGGTTGTCAGTGTAGATGTCGGAGGTGAAAGGTGATTTACCGTGCCACCACTAGGAATTGGTCTATTTGTTTGTTGGTGAGTGGACACTCTGGATCCCACAGCTTCTCTTCTAGCTTCGACTGGTCCCTGTCATCTGGTTCACCTGCAGGACACAGAGGCAACAGCTTCATCACAGGCTGAAGGTGAAAAAAATCAATATACAATCCCCTCTTATCTGCTACAAGTTGAAGTCATGATTATACACCACGTGAAATTGCTTAGAAATTGTCCACTTACTGTTGAAAGAAATCACACCTTTGATTGTACCAGATTGACTATGTTTTTGTTTTAGAGCAACGGGTGATAAGGATGTCCTTTAACTAGATCCAAGGTTAATCTGTTATAAACATATTCATCTAAACATACAGGTAAATCTCCACACAGATGGTTAGTGAGTCCCCACTGAAGTTGTGAGGTGGTTAACTGTCAAGTCTACTGGACTATGGAAGATTTACAAAAAGAGGTAATGTCAAGCGTGGGCAACTGATCACTATAGTTTCACCCTACAAAAAAGCTGGTATACAAGCTTTCCATACAGATGTAAATAACAACACTCTGTAGAAGTAATTTGTCAAGTTGTGCAGCTCCAACTGACCCTCTTGGAGCATTTCAGGTACATCTGCCTGAAA
Organism: Lates japonicus; assembly: GCA_033238685.1. Lineage (NCBI taxonomy): Eukaryota > Metazoa > Chordata > Actinopteri > Centropomidae > Lates > Lates japonicus. The sequence continues at coordinate 223,467 of BRZM01000257.1, read as the reverse complement.
GCGAGGTCCCACTCTGATCTCTCCTTTGTCGGCCAGCAGGGTCTTCTGTGTCGGGTCGTACACCAGTGAGTAGAAGAAGGTATCCTGGAGGAAAAAACACACCCAATTACAAAAAGAAAGAATCAGCCTCCTTATTTTAAGCAGCAGGGTTTTTACATTGGCTCTACTGTCAAACTCCCCTTCATTATACATTAGAGCCTGAACATTGCATCTAATTTGAGTTCTGCTGGTAAACCTGTAATCCCCAGCTGTTATATAGCAGAGCAGTCCTCACTGTGATATTTACTAAACAGTTAGAAGAAGCTTAAGTTTTAGTAATAATTGAAGATAACAGCTACAACCACAAATTAGACTTAAGACAACGGGCAGAAAAATTGCAGGCAACTATTGTGATAACTTGTTTAAGAAAAAACACCTGGTTTCAGTTTCTCAAACATGCAGATTTGTTGCTTTCAGTCTCTTATGTGATACTATACTAAGAATAGTTGTAGTTGTGAGGTGATGGCTGGACAATACAAGTAACCTGACACCAGTATCTTGGGCTTTGAAAAAATTGTACTGCATATTTTTGACTTTTTTTCTTACAGTATATGAACCAAATGTTAAATCAAGAAATGCATAGTCTGATTAATCAATACTGAAAGTAACAGTTAGGTACGGCAGTTTCTGACATACAAAGAAGCATGTACAAACAACAAACCAGTAGGAGATGACAAATCCAGGTTTAATTCTCTGGCTCACCTCTTTGTCAAGGTATGAAAGAACAGCTTCAGTCTCATTCAATAACGCAACACTGCATTTCCCCCTAATAGAAAAAGAGAGAGGGGACAAGCAGCATGTTTAAGACAGACACAGGAAGTGAGCAGTGTTTAATAGGCGTGTTCATGGCTGGATGGATGAGTATCCATGAGCACTGCCCGCAGATGATGAGCTGCAGAGTCCAGTGTGTATGTGTGTGTGAGTCTGTTCAGTACCTGATGTGTGTCGCAGGTAGACTCTCATACTGCCGGGAGAGGAAGAGCTCTCTGTGGCGAAGCTGGTGTTTCTGTTTTTCTGTTAGCTCTGTCTCTGTCGGGTTCTCCTTCTCCTCTTCCAACTCCTCTGCAAAAAGCACACACAGCAAAATTACTTCAAATGACATATTCAAAGAGACACTGATGTTATTAAATGGTAGTCGTGTGCCACAGAAAGTGAAGAAAAATGACACAGGAGACACAACAACAGTTTACCTGTGACAGATAAATTATGGAACAACAGATGATTAAAGTCACAAATGGTTTCAGACAAATTCATCCATTTATCTCTCAGACTTCAAACAAGGCCCTTAAATGACAGTTCATAACTGTGCTGTCTTCAGATATTAAACAACAGGCTGGTAAAAAAAAAAAGTTTCCAGAGGACTTTGCAATCATAAACTGCTGCCATCTATTCAAGACACCCAACCCAACCCCAGGCTCAGAACTATTACTAGAAATGTAATTTTAAGAACACAGTATTCATCCATAAATACTAGATTAGGTGCCTCACTGCAGCTGAGTCAGCACATAACAACGAGCAGCCGATAAACACTTTAAATCACTGTTACACAGTGCAGGCATACACTTCAATAAATACAGATTATCTGCTATTGGCAACTTGTCTACTGTTACAAAATCCTACAGAAACCAACATTTCCCATTTCCACTGTCTTGATTTTTATAATCTGTTGGAGCTGAGTTCTAAAGACTGGGGTGTGCTTGAAATTAACTAGTTTGTATGAGCACATATGAAGATGTTAAGGGAGTTAAAAGTTACGGCATTCACTGTGTTGTACTCATTTTCACACATAAAAGTAAAAAGAGAGCTTGAGAGAAATTCATACCTTCTACTACAGTTGACTTTCTAACCTCTGCACTCATGGCCAAAAATAGCCAACATAGGCTTCCAACATTGGATATGTATGAGGGAAGGGGATTTCAGACAATGACCAACCATCAAGTACTTCAGCTGAAGCACACTGACCCTTCGACAGACCAGTGTCTTTAGTTGATTCACCATTTTTCAAAGTCTGTTCATATTTTAGTGGGGAAAAAAAACATGTGCCCTCTATTTTCTAGTTCCACTTTTACATCATGCTGCTGTATTACTTAAATCCAACAGGTAACAGCCTGGTCCGCTCTCCTTTGATACATCAGAGCTGTAACTGCTGTGTAAATACAAAGCAAACTGAAAGGTTTTTTGTTTGCTGCTATTGTTTCAAATTGAAAGCTTTCCACTGGCAAACCACTAGAAGGCAACTACAGGAAATCTCTCTTGTTTATCACTGACATTAGTGATGGGTTGCTAATTCACAGGTCTTTGCAGACAAATTTCAGGATTCTGTCAGTGGATGAGTAAATGTATCCACTCACATTGTGCAAGGTGGGAAAGGTAAGAGAGGAAGCAGTCATGGGCTCTGTTGAGTTTTTCAAATGTACTTTTTGGATGCTTTGACCATCTGCATGGTTTGATACCAACGAGGCTGGGTGGAAAAATATATTTTTTGAGATTTGGTGATATGACCTTTTCACTCTCACCCTGTAGAGCTAATGTTTGGCTCACAGCTGTTGTTTGAGCTTGGGCTACAATAATTAATCAACATGAGAGACAAAACGCATGCAAATTTTTCTGACATGGCTCCAGAATAACTCCACTAAGAGCACTGGTGCTCTGAAATACAAATAAAATATCCACAGCAACAACTTCAACTATTTTCCGGTCTCAACCTGTAGATCAGCAGTTTGGTAAAACATGTCAGTCTTGACTCCTAAAATCTCTGAACATTCAGTTTTATTTCTGTAAATCAATTTCACTGGGTGTCCTTGTGTTTTTCTCCTGAACTAATCTGAGCCATAAACTGTGTGAATTTTTACAGTGTGGTAGGCAGTGTTAAATTTTATTGTTGCTTCTGCTGACCAGCTGGTAGACGACCGACTCCAAATAGCTTGGTGATTTGGCATTGCATTGTGATCGATGCATATGCCCCTGCATACGGTATAGTTTATATTTTTGCGCCTAAGGTTGCTTTATGTTTACAGAGTCTAGCCAAATGAGCAAAACTGGTTTTGCATAAACGGTTCGATCACACTCAGAAAACCCTATTTAGCCACCCAGTATATTCCTGTCTTTCCTGTCAGAGCTGACTCTCGGTCATGTGAACTTTATAAACCATTCTTCACTGGGTCTCCTGCTGCAGGCTCCTCAAACATCCTACTCATAAAAAACTGTGAGACTGTTTTGGCAAAATTATTGTGACCAAAGGGCCAAGTGAAACATCACTAGAAACAGATATATGGCTTCCCACACAGAACAGGTGTTGTTGTGATAACAACACCTTCCTTTTACCTTCCATCTTCATACAGCCACACTCACTCCAATTCATCTTCTCTCAGTAATAAGCAATTGAGAAATTAATGTGATATGTACATATGAACAGCAGCATATTTTCAAGTCACACTGGAGCGCCTATTTATATTTCAGTTGCACCATCTCCAAAATGTTGTGATTAAATGGATGCACTCTGAGGCTGTGGCTGAAATGAGGAGGGAAAAAAGTGTGTTGATAGTAAATGATACATTGTGCACATACTAAGTGGAAACGCTGCTGGAAATGTCTGCCTGACTGACATGCAGCAGAAAGCCCATAATGACATTTTCTCTCAGTACGATGGCTAAAAATACAACCGTGGCTGAACACAATTCAGTTTCAGACTGTTGCTGAAATGTCCATAAATCAGTTAATAACTAATAATTTTAAAACATTGGTCATTTATCAATTAAATATGTCAAAAACTGATAGATTCTCAGTTCTCAAATGTAAGGATTTGCAGCTTTTTACATACTGTTATATATACATTTGAGTAGAGCTGCAATTAAGAATTTTTTTATCGATTAATCTGCCAATTATTTGATTACTTGATTAATCCTTTGGTCCATTACAGTTTTTTAAACACTAAATATGATGGTATACAATTGGTATGTTTGTTTTTTTAAATTTTTTGTCCAAACAGCACTTCAAGACTAGGACTATTAGAGAGAAAATAATCTGCTAATTATCAGCAATATATGCAAGTTGTTTTCTCAATTCATCATTGAATTGTTTGGTGTATAAAATGTTAGAAAACCATCAGTACCTCCCAGAGCCAAAGGTGACATGTTTCTGTTGTCTGACCAACAGCCCAAAACCCAAAGACATTCACTTTCCAATGACGTGAAACAGAGAAGAACAGAAAATCACCACATTTGTGAAGACAGAACCTGTAAAATGTTGGCCTTTTAGCATGAAAAATTACTTTTAAAGTAATTGTTGCCAATTACTTTTCTTTGACTAATCAATAATTCCACTTATTGTTTCAGCTATACATCTGAGTTTAATGTAGATTCATGTACAAATTTTAAATAGAGTGTCTTTTTAAACACTGAACTGCCTGAGTGAGACAGTAAAATTCATGTGTGGAACCTAAACAAAAAGTCTGAACATTTAATTACTCACTTGCATGTTTGTCTGCAAGCTGGATGAGGCTGTGGGAGATGTCTCTCCTTCTGTAGAAACAAACTACCTTGGCCTCCACGTTCCCACTGGCCGTCTGAAACAGAGAGAGAAGAGGGAGATCCAGGTTGACTGAAAGCGGTGGCAACTCCTCCCTGCACAAAACCTCTAATTTCCCAAGAGACCTGGCTAATTTGTGTGCCCATCAAGCTTTTGCTGCTATGACAGGCTGACCAGGGCAGCAATAGCGCTTATGATTAGATGATTGATTGATTGTCTTGGTGTATAATTAGGCCGACAGGCTTAAAAGACTCGGCCAGTATTAAATGCTGTAACTGATGGAGAGTGAATGGATGTGGAGGTACAAAACTGCTTCCAACTTCTGCTGCTTTTGGGATGTGGTAGGTTCAGTAAAAGTAGATGTATTTTATGACTGTGTTCACCTGTGGGATGTGAAAACAAAAACAGGAACAATGTAAAGAATCACAATGCAACGCCACCACAAGTTACAGCAGCAAATAATGTCCATCATGTTCAAACACCACTCTCTCTTGCAGCCTTTAACAAAAGTGAACATTATATCGCCTATAAAGGCAGCATCTGTTGAACTGATACCGCAAGAAGTTCCCATATTTCACCCACCACCTTATCACTTATTATTTGATTACCGATAATTACAACCTCTCCTGTTTTTATATTATAATGTATGCCTCAATGTTTTGGTTTTTTCAGGCTGATACTGACCTGACCTGACATTTTCCACCTACCACCTCCATTTATCTGAGTAATCAGCTAAATGCACACGGAAGTATTGAAGATGCTTGTGTGGTGTTTGAATAATGTGTTGCAATTTACGGTTCTACAAAAAAGTTAAACAGGCAGCTGTAATAAATCGATCAAACATTGGCAGAGGAAATATCAGACCAAGTTGCTTTCTAAAGCCAGTATCAGCCAATGCTCAGTCTGGCAATAAATGTTTGTATCTGTAGTCATGAGCCAGCCAGTTATCTGAGCTCCTGAAATGTTCATTAAAATAATCTCCCGCCCACACATGGTAGCACACTCCCACAGGTGTCTCATAAGCGCCGTTAGGAGACTGGGGAACACCTGTCACTTTATTATTTATGACAAACACCTTTAGTCACAAAACTCACAGACACATACACCATTGTAAAAAGAGAGGTGGGTGCAGGAATGAGAGGAATCTATGTTATTCACCTTAGCAAAGAAGCATAACACACACAAAAACGATACACAAACACTTCAATACCTTTGTTGAGTTCTTCTATCCGCGGATCAGGTAAGGGTTACTGGAGGAGTTCTCAAAGAATACAATCTGCAACAAGACACACACACACACACACACACACACACTCATTACTTCCTGTCAGATCACTGTAATGTTAAATAATCCAGTAGGTCCAGGTGAAAATAATACATGTAAATGCCAAACTAGACACATAGGCGAATGTAGAATATGACTCATATTGTTACATCTGGAAAAGTGGTTAAAAAACAGATCTGCAGACCACTAATAAATCCTCACTTTAATGCACAAGTACCATTGAGAATATCACATTCAAAGTTTAACATGATCAACATATATATATACTATGTGTTCTGTAAGGTTTCCACAGCCTGTGAAACACTTGCTGCACTGCCATGATTTTTGTAAGATAACAAATTGAGGAGGGACACAGCAAAGTCAGAGAAGTTGACTTTCCACTGCTCTTCAACAAAAATTTGGCAGAACATGACTTCACCTAGCCTGAGGAGACAGAACCAGCCTGGTTCAGTTTCGCATGAGCAGAATACAGGTAACTTTTGGAAACTTCAGTCCATGGCAATGCTGCCTTTAATTGTTGCCTGAAATGTTGTAATTACTATGTTCAAGACACATATGACAGTGAGACGAAATATCAGAGCTAAGTGAAAGTGTGATATATATTCTTTCTTTATTTTAAGTTAAAGTTACAGCAGCAGAGCTGAAATGATCAGTTGTTTTTACTGATTAGTTGATTGACAGAAATATAACTGGCAACAATTCTTCAAATCGATTCATTGTTTCACTCATTTTTCACAGAAGTTGCAAAACAACAGCAAATACTCGATCTCCACCATATCATAAGAGAGGATTTCCGTTTTGCCTTGATATATATCATTGTTTATGTTTTTTAAGATATTCTTGACCGCAGGCTGAACAATTCATAACATTTAAAAGTATCAACTTGACTCTGTGAAGTTGTTATTTTAAACTTAGTTGAGAAAATCTCTGGAATTGATCATTGAGGAAACGATCGTTGGCTATATGTGTTACGAGTTACATTTATCACATCTTATAAAATTTTCAGGCAGAAAAAAACTTCAGCGCACCAAGTTAAAGTTTGAAGTCGGGTTTACAGAGGCACTGAAGGCGGGCACTGCTGAGGTGAGCATAGGCAACAAACTGATGTGTTGAAACAAATACACTGATACGCCCGGATAAAAAGTGCTGCCAGTTATACCACCTGGGCAGAAGAAGCTCATTGTTTGTATATGACATTTCAGCATCGATTATATTGATTCACAGTCACTTAATAAAGACGAGCAGCTCGAGTACGTGAGAATAAGGTGTGGTTTAATCCTCCCCGACGAAACGACGCCATGGATCGAGACAATAATTTGATGTTGAATTCAGCAGACTGCTAACAAACTATTCTTGCGAGAAAGCGGACCAGTTGCTAATTAACTGCACTTGTGGTGAATGTGAGTGGACAGTAAACTGTGTCAGGCGTCTGATGCTACCGTGATTGTTAGATGAAATGCTAAAATAGTGTGAAAACAGGCGCTTGAGCCACCAATAATGGTAATCAGTGAAGCCATTACTGGTGCTAACGTTATTAGCTAAATAAGGACTCGTACTAATGACTGCATGCTGAAGAGGAAAGCGTCTGAGCAGCCTCATACTGTCCGTGGTGGCATTTAACAACCTTTAAACCATGTGTAGTCGAAGTCCCACAGCATGTCGGTCTCCATCATGCCGGTGTAAATCAAAAACCAAGCGCAACAAAGATGCCAAACAACTGAAAAATGTTTACATTGTAAGCAGCCATTTAGCAAGCTGGCTAGCTGCTGTAGCCACGACAGACGCGAGCTGACCCATTTGGATCCCAAATGTTAAGAAATTCTCACCTTCCTGCCCCAACTTAGCCCACGTCTCTGTTAACCTTTGTACCCGCATACTAATAAACACAAACAAAAACTCAAATAACGCCACATAATCCCCAGGAAAAGCAAGCCGGAAAGTTTCTGTTTGATAAAAAGATCACATTGACATACATACCTCCGACCCGGTACATGTTGTGCCATTTCTGCCCTCGAGTGTTAACGTAAACCATAAACTAAGAGAAATAGAATAAATTAATAAAAAACAATAAACCTATTTCTTAAAAGGTAGTGTAGGAGTGGCTTAAGCCAGGAATAATGAAATATGGAGACAGGTCAGCAAGGACTACAGGGTGGCAGACAAATACCAGGGCGACAGCTATGACAGGGCAGATGGAGTGTGAAATGAAGGATAAAAGACAGAAATGACAGAAATGACAGAATGTGGAGCACGTCTGAGCACAAAGAATGAGTAGCTGGAGTGTGTATTGCTTCTCTATTGTGAGTGAATCTAAGGCATTTTGTATTTCTACGTCTCCAAGGCAACCTCATCCTCCAACGTGTCAATCATAATGGTGGTTGAGTTGTGTGCACACAAATAGGCCACATCCATGCAACCCTACCGGCTGGCATGAACGCAAATCAACTAGAAAAAAAACACACATCACAAATTCCTGAGGAAAAAAAAAAAAAACAAAGAGTGGAGGAAAAAAAAGAACAGCAGATGCTGTCACAGATGATGGTTCTGACATTCGTGATTCAGACATGTTTGCACTGGCTGTGGTTTGCCAAGATGATATGATTTGTTGAAGAGACACATGATCCAAACAAACAAGTCAACACCTCTCCCACACAACAGTCTTTCTCTGCATCTCCTCTCCTCTTCCTCCTGTTGCCTTCAACCATCCTCTTTTTACACACACATGCACACACACACACACGTAAAGATCTTGCTCATCTGTTGCAAAGGAAATTAAACAATTAATCAGTCCATTCATTATCTGTCTGTCCTTAAATTTAAAGTCTGCCTTTATTTCATCCTAAACTTTGCAGCCTTGTAATAATTTAGAATGTATTGTAGAGGTGCATATCTCAATATCCTTGTTGTTGTGTTATTAATGTGCTTTTTAGTATTGCAGTCAAGAAAATGAAAGATTAATCTATATTTTATTACCAAGGTTGCAACACATTATTTTCAACCCACGTGGCATAGCTTATAGCCCAGTGAATTTTGGCCAGGCCTGATTGAATCCATCAATCAAAACTTTTTCATCATCATAGAATATAGTCTTGTAATTAATGTGATCAGTGTTTGAGGTTTTATAATAAAATGACTCTCTGCAAAATGTCTGTGAATGTGTAATTGCCTATAACAAATCAAACCTATGTCCTATAAAGATTTTAAAAATTTCAGTGTTACCAGCACCATCAACTGCTTTCACAGTGGTGTAATATTGATCTTGGGTTTTCACATCACTTATTCTGAATCTAAAACAACCCTGTTGATTAACTAAACTAATTAATTACACAGCACGACCCAAACATGTGGTAAATGCACAAGGCATTTTGGGCAGATGATCATTCACAAAGTCTCGATGTGATGACACACAATTTGCACCTCTGGGCCTCCTGTAGGTAATGCAGCATGAGGAACACCTGAGCCCATTGGCTAGGGCATTCAGTGCACTCACCAGATTTACACTGGGGAGAGCATTGTGGCACAGTCTACTTCACAAAGTACTGCTATAAGGGTGAATGGACTCTAAATCACAAACTGATGCTGCACTGCTCTCAGGGTCCGAACGTCTGAAGTGTGTTGCACATCTGTCAATGAGCTCTGACAGGCTGTGTTTCTAGATAACTGATCTGTTCTTCTCAGTCAGTGCATTCAGTATTATACTCTCTTAAAGATTAATAGAAATACACATGTAAATAAAACTGATATAAAGTGCCTTACATCAACACAATTCACCAAAATCTGTAATACGTTTTCAGGTGGATCAAACTATTCAGTGACCCCCGGTGCCCTGGACAGAGGCATCTACATTTTCTAGGTTTCTTGATTAATTTTTTTTTTTTTTTCCTTAAGTTTGTCAAACTTCTATATGCTAAACTTACAAAATACATTGTCTTGTTAAATATTAAACCAGTCGTTCTCAACTGTTTTCGGCTTGTGACCCCCAACAGAAAAGCAGTGTCTACTTGCAGTCTTTCTCATGTTTCAGATGTTTTTGAGTTATCAGCATTTCTAAACTTCTCAGATGGTTTCATGTCAATAACTGTTTGAATGTTTGAGTTTGTGAAATATAGGATAAATTCATGAAAGTATTCAGTATTTCACACCAAAACAAAGACACAGTGATCCCTTTCTGTTAGAAAGTTTGATGTGTAATATGAAGGATCCTGGGCTTTCATGTTTTTCTTTGTATCTTGCAGTTATTCCTGAAGGTTTGAGTAAATGTGGCTTCTACCGCCTAAAGATTTTTATAGAAGCTGTTACTAAATGCTGGCTTCACAGAAACCCTCCCACCATGGCCCTTTTTATAGGCACTGTCAACTATCTGCGCTCCATGGAAAAGATGACTTGCACCCTCTGTCTGCAGAAAGACAAGAATGAAAAATGCTGGATGAAATGGGAATGTTACTCACAGGAAACAAACACTGATTCTTTTAAAATCTCGTCTTTAACATTAGACAGTAGATATTGCAGAAACCCCTGTTGAATGTACTGTAGGCCAACCTGTGTCTCTGTATCTGATGTTCGCTGACCTCATTAAAGCCCTCGTGTTTCTGTCCTACACTTCTGTTTGTTAAAATTAAAATAAAAGTTAAAAAAGAAAAGATTAGAGAAAAGACCAAAATATCAACATAAATCTGGGTTGCACAACTTTATTTTCTTCTTTTTACTACCACTCTAATCATATAGCAATCCTCCACATTTATCATATCAGCCTCTACAATATATAATTATGTAAATAAAACACATTACAACTCTTGCATGTCTGTTCATCCTGGAAGAACCAACTCTCCTCAATTGTTCTTCCTTAAATTTCCTCCATTTTTTTCTCCAGTTGGGGAGATTTTCACTCTCTGTTTCTAGGGTCTAAGGGTGAGGGGTGTCATATGCTGAACAGATTGGTAAATACCTTATGTTAAATTTTACATTTGCAATATTCAGCTATATTCAATAAAACTGACCCAACTTGACCCTTTAGACAGGGGCCTGACCCAGGGAATAGAATGTATAGGTTGAGAACCAGCTATAAGTAACAGTTATTAAAACTTCACTTACACATTCATGCATCTGTATGAAACAATCTAATAATGTGTGATATGATAATATGTCAGTTACAGGGGCCACTTTTCAAGAATGAGGATAGGCTACTTTTGATACTTCAAGTATAATTCTTCTGTACTTTTGTCAAAGTACATGCAGGACTTTTCCTTGTAACGGAGTACTTTTTACATTCATGTATCTTAGCATTTCTTCCACACTGAACATTTACATACATACCTCCGACAGTCCGCCACTTCAATTCTAAACTGGCAGGGGGAGGGCCAGCTGACGGCTACGTCACTTTCCGTCGACGGTCGCAGCAGGAAGACCCTTTACCGGATGGTTTTGTTGTGGATAACACCTTTCCCCGTCCTTCAGCAGTAAAATGTACTACAAGTTCAGCGGTTTTACCCAAAAACTGACGGGATCTGCTCCCACGGCCGCTTACAATCCTCAGGTGAGACCGGGAAGCCGAGAGAAACCGAGCTGTAAAGCCGCAAAGGGATGACCTTCATATCACCGTGTTGGATAACGAACCATTTCCCACAGGTTTCGTGTACCTACCGGGGCTTTATAATTCTCTTGAACATGTTTAAAGGTCTTTAAAAGGCAATTAAATGTACGATTTAGCGATTTAATTCTCAAGTGTGATGAAAAACAACGGGCATTTACGGTAGGATGTGTCCTACCACAAGGTACTTGAAGCTATCTTCATCTTAACCTCGTTATTAATTCAGCCCTTATTTTCCAAATATGTCATAAAACGTCACCTGTAGTGTTTATAAGGTAATGTAGCGTTGTAAAACTGAGACACACTATAAAGAGAGAGGCTGTGGCCTTTCTTTCTTTATTTCTATTGTAAAATGAATTCCCTTTTTCCAATACTGCCTCACCACAGGACCTTTATTTAACCTTTCTCCTGAAAGGTTATATCTAATTTGTGGATCTGGCCTCCATGTGACTTTACAGCCGATTTCAAAATTCAGTGGTCTCTCAGAGCTTCTGCCAGATGTGACCTTTATTATTGCTCCTCTGTCCTTTAGTCTGTCCTTTACACTTATTATTCTGCGACAGTTGGTTAGACTGCCTTTGTTGGATGAAAATTGAGCCTCACAAATTGTCAGATTATTAATTATCTTCAGTGGAGTGTAACTAAAGCACTTTACTCCAACCAACCTCGAGGTACTGTATATTCCTATGGCTGCAACCAACAGTTGTTTTCATTACTGAATAATTTGCGGCTTGTATTGTATGAAATGTCAGAAAAGAGAGAAAAACAGAAAATCTAATTAGTTGAGAGCCTGACAACAGCAATTAATCAAAGTAGTTGTGGATTATTATTCTCAGGATCAACTAATCAGTTTATCAACTTTTCATGCTACTTTATACTCCCCCCTTCACTATGGTTCAAATATTTTATACTCCACTACATTTGTTACATAGCTACAGTTACCAGCTACGTTTCAGATGAACGTTCTACACACAGGGCGGCACGGTGTGCAGTGGTTAGCCTCACAGCAAGAAGGTTCCGGGTTTGAGCCCCAGTTCGTCCTGGGGCTTTTCTGTGTGGAGTTTGCATGTTCTGCCTATGCCTGCGTGGGTTCTCTCTGAGTACTCCAGGTTCCTCCCACAGTCCAAACACATGCAAGTTAGGTTAACTGAATGTGAATGTGAGTGTTAATGGTTGTTTGTGTATATGTGTGTATGTGTTGATCCTGTGATGGACTGGCGATCTGTCCAGTGTGGAGCCCACCTCTCGCCAAATGTCAGCTGGGATAGACTCCAGCCCCCCCTGCGGCCCTTAACGGATAAGCAGTATTGATAGTGGATGGCTGTGTTTTTAAAATGCGATATACTGTTGAGATTAAGCTACCTGGCAGTATATGGATTCGTAAATTAGGTGTGCTTTATTTATAAAGGAAGTCTTGTTGAGCAGGACAAGTCACGTGGAGCAGGGATTTTTCTCCAGTAGGATGCAGTAAAGGAGGGGAAAACTGGTTAAATGTAGCACAGGTGCCATAGGGGTAGTCAGGTATAATGATTAATCTGTATCAGCCGATAATTAAACAGCAGCAAGTGGGAGAGATGCTGTGATATATTTTAATTCAAACCAGTCTTTACAGCTAACAGGTGTTGCGCAGATACTGCAGTACATCTCCTATTTGGATCCAGCCACTACAAGTCATGTGAAATATGTGTTTCTTCGTCTGTATTGCTGTTGGTACATTATGGTATTTTGTTTACACTCTGCTCAGAGCCTAGAGCACATCCAGTTATCTCACACACAGATACAATTTAATAATTATAGTGGAGAACTTTAAAGCGCCTCAGAGAAATTAGAGTGTCTAATGTCATTTGAGTAGTGATGTGTATAATACCAGAGACGAGTCTTTAGTTCCAAGTTGGTGTCATTTTCAAAGGATCCTGTGAATCTTCAGTGGAGTGTAACTAAAGCATCTGGTATGACAGTTTGTTCACTTTGACATCAGCTAAAGATGTGAAATAGATTACATGGCCTTGGAATTAAAAACACAGATAGACTGATGCCTTCTACATGCCAGTGATGACCGTCCAACCTTAACATAACTCATAGAGTGCAATAGCTGTCTTGAGTAATGAATCAGATGGCACTGTGGTTATTACCTCCCCCCAAATCAGCTGCACAATTAAAATGATGCTTACATAATAATACATTAGTCATCACAAGCCAATGAAATTACTTACAATAATGTAACAATAACAGGGGCCATTCTGCTCAATGAGTACCTCAACTTTTTATACATTCTTTATACATATTCCATACATTTTGTTGATAATACATATTTTTCTTTACCTGACCAATGCATGGTGCGGAAATTAAAAACACATCAGCTTAATCCAGGTATTTTCCCAACTTGGAAGTAGATCTAAATGAAATAGGCTATTGGAAGCCATCCTTAGCCCTTCATTGAGACAAATGGAGGTTTGTAAATTTGTGTTATTCTTAGATTAATTTAAAATATTAAAACAAAAAACATTTAACTTGTAGGTCTGTGTTTTCACCATGCTCGTAAAACATTGGTAACCAATGTTAAATAATACCCCTGATGACAGCTAATAGAAAATAACGAAAAATCGTGGCAACTTCAGCTTCTCCCATTTACTCATTAATTGTCGCCTTGAATGCTGGTCATGTGACCTCATCTCCATCTGTCCTTCCAGGGTTGCCTCTACAAGCTGCTAGTGGAGAGAGGCTGCTAGTCTGTCGAAAGGTTAAAAAAAAATTCCAGGCTGACAGACAGTAACAGTCACGTTTAGTCACACCCTCAGTTTTCTGTTTATTGAATCTAATCTAATATGTTTGGACAAAGGTTAGGAAACCAGACACCTGAAGGCAGCACACGTCCCCCTTTAATATCTAGTCGTTCAGGAGAGATTACTAAAAATTCAGGGAGAAATCTTGATGTGTAATTCACAAAGACGAGTTCCTGCTACAAACACTTTCATTTAAGCCTCCTTTTAAATAGCAAGTAAAAATATTCTGCTTTCAGTGCCTCTGCGTTTTCATATGTCAGATTTAATTTCCCCGCTCCCACACTGTCTGCCTCCACACACTCTAACAAGGTAATGGATCTCCCAGTAATTTTCAAAAACGAAGGTGGGAGAGAAGCTTCCTCCGAGTGAGAGGATATTAAGGTGACACTTGTACTTCATTAACACCACAGTGTACCTCTGGTTTATTCACTTACAGTATTTACTGTCTTAAAAGTAGAACAGCAGAATGGAATTTAATGGTAATTTCACTAGACTCATGCAGCTAAATTGCTAAGGAACTTGTAAAATTAAAAAATTTCTAGGGGGAAATGATCACCAGCCAAAAGAAAGGCCAGTCTACCTTTTTGTTCTTTTCTTTTCTCAGGCAAAGTGTGTCTGAAAATGTCGGTCTTAATGATATATACAAAATAAGATATATACACAATGATTGAAGTCTAGATCTTAATACACTGTAGTTGTCGGTGTTGAAATGCTATTTGAGCTGCTCTTTAATAATCTAAACAGGCACTTTAACACTCTCACAAGTGGAGGCATAATTTGCAAACTGAGATGAAAGTACTCATGTAATCAGTTCTATTTATGCAGCAGGATTGAGCCCAGTAGAGTGCAAGTAAATGGACTTTTGTTTTACTTTGTGTAGAGCAGATCAATATGTAGAAACCTGCTGACTCAGAATGTGGACACAGTTTGGAGAACATTTAGATCTCCATTGGCTCAACCTCCCTCACATTTATTTCCAGGTTAGACACTTGGAGTCCATTATACCAATGCCAAATGAGTAGATGTAGATGGGTAGATGGAGTTGTGTGTTATCATTTTGTGTTGTACTTGTGAAAAAGCCAGAACACAGTGCACAGTTGTTATGTATTTATGTTGTAACTGTAACTGCAGTCACAGAGATTGTGCATCATTGTGACCGATTGGTTATTTTTGTTTAAGGGGTTGAAGCCAAGCGTGCCAGTAGAGCCCCCAACCATGATCTTTGCGACACCCACCAAGGTGGTGTCAGAGGCCGGGCCCATGGTGGAGTACCTGGGACCAAACAGGGTTCAAGAGTTCCAGAAAATATTCCAGGTAACGGCAAACTACAGACTGAAAAGGGTGACACTTTTTATTCTCACAGTGAGTCAGCTTTTGTTAATTCAAAAAAAGTCCTCAGAGTGAGGGTTCAGGGTTCAACTTTATCAGTCAAAGCGGTGAAGATTCATCAGCGTTAAGCAATGACGAATATTCATTCACTCTGCTCTTAATGGCCTTCTGCTTCCCCTCTCGGTATTCATCACACAACAGGCAGCGAGGGGAATAATAAATGATGAATTAACCTATCTTTCCTCTGGAAAGTCAAAGCAATTCCTCAAATTTAAGGTGTAAGCGGAGACAAAACCTGTCTTTGAGCATTTTGTTTCGGGTCCCCTCTCGGGGTCTGTCTCCTATTTCTTTTTCTCAGCTATTCACTGTCCTCCTACTGAGGCTTTTTCTTAGAAAAACATAATCATTATGTACACACATTAAATTTGTCAAGAGAGGCACCCTATCTTGTTTTGATAATAAACCCTATTTTCTTTTCATCAAGGAATCTTCAGCATCATAATTCCTCCCCATCTCATCCTCTTGCGTCATGACCCACTTGAGCCTCCTCAGCAACAATGGATCCTTTTATTGTCATCTTCTTCCGACAGGAGGCACGAGGACTCTGCAATAACATTTACACTCAATAACTGCTTACTCCAGCCTGTTATTAGAAGCACACACACCTGGGGGTGGCGGGAACACACACAAGGGAAACTGGGGCAAGGAGACACAGAACACAGAAGAGTAAGTGGGGGTGTGAGGGAAGGTGAGAGGTGAGAAGAGGTTGTTATGGAGGATGGGTGTGACTTATCCAGGAGAAATTGAAAATGTAACCTCTTTACAGGGAGGATTCCCTTCCCCAGGCCATCTCCATCTTGCATTATGAGACACATGTCTGTCATATACCTTACCTCTATTCCTCCTTCAAATATAGACCGTTGTAAAGCAGAACATGAGCTTCCTGCGATTATCATGACACATATCAGTGTTCTGAAAAAAATGACTCATTCACCATTATTCTGGCGTTTTGTGGCGGAAGCACAGTCTAATGAGGAGTTTGAGAAGGAGGCTGTCCCACATCCCATGTGATGGAAAGATCAAAAGTTTGATATTTCCACTGGATGAGTGGATGATCCAGAAGTCACCAAAGTCATTAGGATCCACTCAGCACCACCATTTCCCTGGGTTTTCAAACTGTCCGACGCGTATTATGATTATTTTCATCAAGCAGCATTAGCATTCATTGGTAATCGGCTTCTGGCTGCTGCACAAATCACTCCTATGGTCCTATTTGGTTTCCATCAACTCCTGGGAAAATACCTATCTCTACAGCTAGTTATGTCTGGCTCTTCACTTACCAGTTAGCTGTGTCCAGTCTGCTGCTACTGCTGACGTGAGTACAGGCAGTTAATCAGAACTACGATGCTGAAAACAATGGATATCCAGATGGAACAGAGTTAATAAGAGCTGTGAGACTGGTTTCTACTATATTTTGCAGGCTGTAAAGAAACTTCAAAGGCTGGACGACTACTGAGTTTGGGTCATTAATTCACATTCTCACAGCATGAGCAGTCTTTTACTGTGCAGACAATGGGTGGCCTTCTCGACCACAGAGAGGAGAGGTGCTTCTAGCAATTCAGAGTGTACTACTCTGTCTGTTTGTCCCTCTGCAAAGGAACAGTGAAAACACATGAGAGAAAGACAAGGCTGCAAATAACCGCCTCACCAGGAACAGCGGGGAGAGATGAGGGGCGAGCAGTAACAAATTACCTCTGTCACAATGCCCACCACAATAGCACAGCCTGAGAACCAAATGTGATAATGGTTCTCTAGGATTGAGCAGAGGCATTTTTGTGCAGCAGGAGTTCTTGTGTGCGTTAATAGTGTGTCTTGATTTGAATAGCCCTTTGCTTGTCTGCAGATAGGTAATACAAGTGGTTCAGGCTCCAAATTTCTGTCCACAAAGAACATTGATTACATGAAAACACGTCAAGGGACAAAAGAGACACTTGAGGAATAAGAGGTGACGCGTATGAATCATCTTTCATTTAAAAATACACACCTATGTACATGGAGGCCGAGGAAATTCGGCTTGGTGAGACTTGGCTAAGATCAGGGTAAAATCATCTTGATCACACCCTATGCTCTCTGAGGGGCTTTGCTCGCCACTGCCTCTGCTCCTCCACAAGTAATGGTGCATGAGAACCAAGGTGGAAAATAGAAAAAAAAAAAAAAAAAGGCACAGAGAGCAAAGGTAATGGAGGAAACAGCGTGAGGTCAGATTGAGTTTCATCACAGAGATGGAAGGAGAGGCTGAGGCATGAAAAGGGTGTGCTGATTGGTGTAGTAAGTGTACTGTATGTGGGCTACTTAAAAGGCTTTGTAATTCTCCTGCATGGTTTTTGAAATTGTGTTTTTCCCTCTTTTCTCTTTTGCCTTCAGACTATTTATCGCAGACTTTCCCTGGCAACAACCTTACGTAAGAGTTCGAACATAGGGTGAAGGGACAGCTCAGCCCCTAGCGGTGTGCTGAAACTGTCCACCAATCCCAATAATACTTTACAGCAAATTTTACACTGCAAAAATTATGTTTCATTTTTTCTTTCCTTGCACGTAATTATAGTATAGAATAGAGTTGTATTGTCTTACAAGACACTGTCTGCAAACAGCATCCCCCATTTACTTTGCAATCTGACACTGCGATGCAGAAAATGCAAGTTTCATTGTGGTTACTGGGCTGCAAAGGAGAACAAGAGATGTGGGCGGCACGAAAGGAGGAAAATTAATGTCCCTAAAATGAAAGTGAATCAATATGGCTGCCTGAGGACGTGAAAAGGTGGAATGAGAATGAGAGGGAGAGAGGGAGAGAGGGAGGAGGGCATTGAAATAGAGTTGGAGCAAGATTAATGGTTGTTTAAAAAGGAACAGTATTCATCAGTAGTCAGCTTCAGGTGCAGAACGGCGTCTGTGTGTGTGTGCGTGTGTGTGTGTGTGCGCGCGCGCGTTTGTGTGTGTGCCAGATTGGAAGTACACTTTGCACTAAGTTTACACTTTGTCTTTAACTTTCTAACTTTCCCTCATGACTACTTCAATAAATGACCATCCAACCATAATGCTGATTACTTTGCAAATGAGTGTGAGGCTCAATTTCTTCTCCTCATTTAAACTCTGTTGCCTTCGCATAACACACACACACACACATCCTTGTACACCAATCTTTGTGGGGACCCTTTAATATAATGCATTCTCTAGTCCTTTACTCTTACCTAAATGCAAGTCTCGTGGGGTCCAGCATTTTGGGTCCTACAAAGCCACACAAATAAAGTGGACTCCTGGTTTTCTTATGTATTATAGGAAAACAAGCCCTGACATGCACATCTGTTGATCTTGGTCACTTTTAGGGACCTTGCATGGTCTTCCAATCATTTCCAGGATTCTTACCTTAACTCTAACCTTAAGCCTAAATAAGTAACCTGAAAATCAGCCTTTTCCCTAGTGGGGATGTGACTTTTGTCCATAGTTAATGGACCTTGAGTCTGAAATTTGTCCCCAAAAGTAGCTTATGACAGAAACACACACAAATACAGAAGTGGTGATCCAACAGCACCACCCACAGGTTAAAGCATTTTAGATTTAGTTACTCAGGAGCAAATCACTGATACAGAGGAAATTTCAACTATAAACTCCCAACTCTTTAATAATCATAAATTTCAAAGTGCACAATGTTGCAGAAGTAATATTTTATTCATGTCAAAAATCTTCAGGAGCAGATTCAGCCTTCAGATGTACAAAATAATCTTAAGTCTTATTGCTGTTATTACAAAATCATCTTTCCTACAGGCTGCGAACAGACTGAACATCCCCAATAAATAATGAGTAAAAACTTAAACGAACTCAACAGGAACACTCACACGGGCATACAAACATGTGTCTGTTCTATCACTTGCACTTGTACGTGAGCTGTTTGCGATGATAGTGGATCCAAGCAGGAGCAGCAACAAGGCCGGTCAGGAAGCCGATCATGGCGCCCAGACTACAGGAAACAGGCCAAACCTAGAAGAAGAAGAAGAGAGAGATGGCGTGAGTCTGATCGATGATGGCCATAAAGTGCGGTCAAACGCTCCAACCTTGCACTCGTAGATCAAGAGGATCTAGACAATCCTCCCCACAAGCACACGCCTCCACTCGTGTAATGTTCAGTTAATTTAAAGAGGAACTTCTAAAGGAAAAATACAGCTCCGGTGTCATTTAGAGTTATGCTCCAATTATCACTGTCTGCCTCTAATTTGCATTTTCCTCCAGTCATTCTGCAGAGAACTCCCTTCCCAATTACAATTTTAATCTTTCTGTCATTTAAAAAAATCGGATTAATTAAATAAAGAGAAAGATTTAATGCTTACTGTGTTGAAATATAATTTCACCCCTACAGTAGCTGTATTTAATACAGTTCAGTGATGAATGGAAACAATGGCTCCTTGTTAACAGAGAAAACCATGGAGAAACTGTGCTGTACGGCAGAAGCTAGTGTTGATGTACAGAAAAATCCTCATTGTGAAAAGGCTGCACACAATTACAGAAACTCAGTGTTAGGGACATGCTTTAATCATTTTGTGTATTTATGGTTGTTTTATAGAGATAACATTAGGTTTATAAGTGGGTCCTTGTTGGATTTTTTTATTTGGACAATTTCAAAGGCCTGAAGATTTAATATTAATAACTTTAGGCTGTGTTTTCTACTATAATTTCTCAGACTGTCACATCCACTCGACCCCCTGTCATATTAGTCATAGACCACGTTGCTTTCTGTCACAATACACCGCTGCCTATAATGACACATTATCGACAGCTGCACTGTTTATATTCTCTAGTCGTTTCAGGTCCTCTAGTGCCACTGCTGACACTGATGAATTTGTTCTATTTTTGTCTGCTGATTCACAGCCACAGGAGTTGTGAATGAAAGTTTTGCACGAAAAGAGCAGAACAGGTGATTTCAATCCTGCTAATGATAAAAAACCCTCCTCATGAACAGGTGGCACTCATGAAAAAGGAAGTTTAGGATCAGAGTACAAAATGTTCTTGCGTGATGCACAAAGATCTCAGTCTACATTTTGCTTAGTCAGTGTGCTGACCTGCCACGGCCTGTCCCAGTCCAGAGGTATAGGGAAGGCTCCAACCCAGGCTCCTACCACTGTGCAGGCGACTGTAATCTGGAGGCAGGTGTCCCACACAGACATAGCTCTGGAGATGGGAACAGAGCAAAGAAAGGTCAGTTATACTCAATTTGGAAACACAAGATGAATACATGAAACACATAACCAAAGGACAGGGAGAAGGGACAGAAGAAAATTAGATTTTAAGCGCACCCATGCCGACTGAACACTCGTATCCAGGCCTGGACATTGGGCCCAAGGACACAGAGACACCTCAATGTGGTTAGAGAGGTCAGCAGCACAGCCAGGGAGAACGTCTCTAAGGCAGATCTGGAAAACACATAAATTAGAGGCTCATAGCACCAATCAAATCCCTATCTAGCACCACAGAGTTTTAAACAAATATATATATTATACAAATATTTTGTGGAGGCAAAACCTGTGTCAACACAACGGAGAACTGGTATTTATGTATTTGGTTATGGGTGATGCATTTGAATGTGCCTTACTCAGAATCTTTGTAAGTAAGTTACTTCATCCAAACAGCAACAGCTCCTCTTTTACTACCCTCAGCTTTTTTCCCCCTCTGTTGTACATCTCTCTCTCTCACCACACATACAGGTACAGTATATGAGCATCACCATATACTCACTCAATCAGCGGAGCTCCATAAAGAACCACCACAGTGTGAAAGAACAGGCACGACAGGAAGAAGTACAGACAGGAACGGAACAACCTGGACAGCTGCAGAGAGAAAGGGGTGGACAAATGTTAAAGAGTAAAATCAAGACAGAGAAATGGTCTTGGTTAGATGAAAGTAGTTGGATATACCCGCAGGTTCATTCAGGTTCAGTGGCTGACACATTAAAAAAAAATAAATCAAAAATGGTAAGGCCTGAATTTGGGTTAATTGGAGCCAGGCTTTTCCCAATACCACACTCCTCCCTTAAATGGTACCCTGGCTTTTATTTTCACTTGCAGTAAGAAGAAATACACATACATTTTGACCATTTACTTAGAAATCAAAATCTTCAATTGTATGGCGCTACGTCGATTAGTCGGAAAAAAGTGATTACTTTCCGAGCAAAAATGCCAAAGATTTGATGGCTTCAAGTTCTACAATGTGGGGTTTTGCAGCTTTTCTTGGTTTTACACTGTAATAGACTGTAACAGACAATGTATCCTGGGATTTTGGACAAGACTAAACATCTTACCTTGACCCCGTTCACTGTTATAGATGAGATAATCAACCACACTTGTTAAATAACCAGTTTTTAGCCAGTTTAACCAACTTTTACTACTACCACCACAGACCCAGCAGTCACCTTGTATCCCAGCGTGTGCTTCTTGGTGGGCGGTGTGATACCGAGCAGCCAGAAGACGGCGACACTGACTGCGGTCACCGTACCGGACACGGAGTAGAGCCACAGCAGGTGAGTCCCGTACACCGAGAAACCCTGCACGAACACCGCAGGTACGACGGTCGCCATGAACACCGAAGCGGCGATGATGGCGTGCGTGGACGCCATGGCTCTGATTTCATGGTCCCACATGACTGTTACTTTACCTATCTATGACGAAACTAAGACCAAATCCAAAATAAAGCCCTTTAAAATGTTAATTTAGCAGCGGTTGTACGGAATGGGTTGAATGCATGGATGAATCGCCTCTTCCGTAAACATGGAGCGACAATAGCTTCCGTTTAGCCTTCACAATAAACGTCAAATGTGTACACTTCTACAAAAGTAGAATGAATAAGCTGAAATACTCAAGAGAATAGTATTTTGAGCCATTTTAAATTATTTTCACTGTCGAGTAATATGCTGATTGTTTTCTCGATTGTTCAACCAATCATGTTAACTCTAAATAGCGAAAATTAGCCCAAGGCAATATCATTTGTTTGACCAACAGTCCAAAACATGAAAGCTATTTTATTTACTGTCACAAAATACAGAAAAAAACAAAACAAAAACAACAACAAATCACCACAAATGACAAGTTGGAACTGGATAATGATTAGCATTTTTACTTTTAAAAGGACTCAATTTTTTTTTTTTAAATTGTGTCAATTAAATAAGCAATTGATATACTAATTGTTGCAGCTTTTTCTATTTATAACGTTTTAAACGTTTTAAATTTGTATGGTATACATGTGCCATCCAGGAATCAGTGGGTATTGGTATAATACCTATAACATGCAGCTGCGTATCAAAGTGAGTCTAATTCTTTTTAAGAATATATTTAACTATCTACCAACTCAGGGCACTTTTATTTTGAAGAAAAATTGCTAGTCTGCAGCAAACAGGAAATATTATTTTGTAAGCGACTTTCCAGATGTGAAAACAATTCTTTAACCAATCACAGAAATCCAGTGACGTATGACGGGACCCCTGTGACGGACAGTACAGATAGCCAATGAAATGTGAGCTGTCGTAGCTTTGACCAATCAATCTGCTGCCAATGTGACCAAGAGGAATAACCCACCGGAAGTTTACAAACATCCATCGAGCAAGCTAACGTTTAGCTGACATTTTTATTTTGCTTTGACCAACGAAAAGTCTCGGTTATAACAAACCAAGAGGAAAGATGGTTTGTGAAAAGTGTACGTATCACACCATTCAGACGCTCTCTATTTTTCATTTTTACCTAATTTGTGTTGTTCGCGAAGGCTGAGGATTCTTCGAAAGCTAACGCTATGTGACTGCTAATCGCCCCCATATTGGTTTATAAACACTGACTATATCTTTAATACGTTTGTTATTTTCTTTGTAAAACGTTGTATTGCTTATTATTTCAGGCGAGAAGAAGCTTGGTAAGGTCATCACTCCTGACACCTGGAAGGATGGAGCACGGAATACAACAGGTGAGATCAGGTCCCTGCTGTAACTGAAAAGAATTGTGATCAACATTAATTTATGCTTACCAAATGATAGTTACTACACTGATAACAAACACAAGTTTGACCCCTCTCGTTTTCACACATAAGACTCTTTCATACGATTTCCAGTTTGTCTTTGAATTGTGACACACTGTACTGTAATGTAATGATACTTAGATGCTGCAGTTTGATGGGGTTCTTTCTGCTTCCTTTACTCAGAGAGTGGCGGGCGTAAGCTCAATGAAAACAAGTTCCTGACCTCTAAGAAAGCCAGGTGAGTAGCTCCATAAAGACTAGCTTGTTTTGTTCGTGAGGAAAAATATCACCATTGTTGTCCCTGTTTTATCCACACAAAGTCACACAATAGTAGTGTTGATTTACTCAGTCGTTTGTTTAACCCCTAATGCTGTTCTGCAGACAGACTCAATATCATATGAAATTGGTGCATTATGGATCTTTAATGCATCTCCCTCACAGGTTTGATCCCTACAGCAAGACGGGCTTTGCTACCTGCAGGATCTGCAAGAGCTCAGTTCATCAGTCTGGATCGCACTACTGCCAGGGCTGCGCGTACAAGAAAGGTATAAACTCCTTCACACCGGACTACATACTGAGCTGATATCCTTTTAGGTTTTGTGTTGCACTAGTGTTTCTCGATAGTCTTCCGCTAACACATAATGACTAAGACTTGTGGAGTTGAAATAAGAAGCTTGTATGTTACTGTCCAAGATACCTGTTAAATGTAGAAGGTTGAGAGGAAACCTCAGTATGATGTTTTAGACTTTTACACCGATTTAACAAACTTTCTGTAGGAAAATAAAATGTTTGACCAAGGCTAGTGCAGCAAAGACACACTTAACACTATTTCATCATTGACAATACCAGTTCTGAGTTCAGAAAATATCTGTGTCATCCTCTTTGGCAAATGGACCATAAAGGTTTGGTTCACCTAACATAAAAAAAACCCCCATGTCGTTTCATTTACCTCATGAATGAACCTCTTGACATTGTTTGTGTAGTGTTTGCTCGTGCCAGTCCTCTATAATATTTAGAGTGGATGATGAAATCCAAATAACAACACATCTCAAAAGGCATATCTTGATGAACCTTGAAGCCCATGGTCTCCGCTGCAGAAAATCAGGCCAGATAAAGCTGATAAAGCTGCAGTGGGAACACATTAAACTGTATAGACAACTGGAGGCCACGTCCAAGTGCATTGCATGATAGCCACATTACAGCTGAGTATTTTGGATTAGACAGATAGCTGTGTGTTTTATTGTCCACATGTGGACTTCACTGAAGGAGAGTTAAAACAGAAAAGTCACAAAGACACTGGTTTAATTCAGAACAGATGTTAAAGCACCATCTCCAGATCATACAATGCAAAGGCAGGAATTACATCACAACTAACCACAACCAACCTCTTTCACTCAAAATTATTATTTTATTATTATTATTATTATTTTGTTTTCATACAATTCCTTAATGATTCACACTCTATCAGTATGATTTCTGTGTACAAATCGATTTTCTTTTATATTAAGTTTTTTTTTTTCATTTAAAGCTGCTATAATCAATATGTTTGAGCAACTGATCACTTGTATGTGAAAGAAGCTTGTAGTGACAAATCCACAGATACTTATTATGAATTTGAAAGTTTTGCTCAGCTGCATAGAGATTTACAGCATTTTTTAAACTCATCATTTTGGTTTCCTGGCCTGCAACTTGACTTTTTTGATTCAGTCCCACTGCCCTCAGCAGCTTTATTTTCAGCCAGAGCAGCAGCAGGTGGCTGTTTCCAGTAGAAAAGCTCTTAAAACCCTTTGTGCTGTCCCTTACCAGCACCAAACAACAGACAGGCACTGTTAACAATTAACATTTAGCAGCTTAAGAGGCAGATATTTCCCTTAGGAACTGATGCTAACCAAAAACAACAAAAAATGACTCCCAGCTTGTTTCACCTGCACCCACATACTGCATATACGGCTACTATCTAACTGATACTGTTTTTCACTGCTTTCTTTCTCTTTCCTTCTTTTTTGTCTCTCCAGGAATCTGTGCAATGTGTGGGAAGAAAGTTTTGGACACCAAGAACTACAAACAGACATCTGTGTGACAGCGTGCTGATCAGAGAACAGTTCTACACGTGAATAACAGATGTGAGGTTAAGACTGAGGTGTCATGTTTGTCATCTTTTTCACATTTTAAGTATTTTCCACAATGGCCTGCGATAGATGGCTACAACGCTTCACTGTTCTTTCCACCTCAGTGAAAGAGAGATATTTGGAGATGGCTTTGTCCTCTCACTATAGAATATTATATAATGCTACTGGAACTAAAGCCGTGGCCATAAACAGGGTATCACTGTTATCTCCAAATACACCACCAGTTATCACCTGTTTCTAGGCTTCTTGATTCTTTTGTATATTTTAAATTAATACTTTGGTTTGGATTCAGTCCTCTTTTTGAAATAATTGATTTCTGTACGTAATATGTAAAGTGTTTTATGTTTTTGAGTGAATTAAAGCATCCGGTATGAGGACATCATTTGACAGGGTTATTTTGTTCCTCTGCCTGAGGCCATAAAGAGTATAATTTTAGCCTCTTACGCACAACATACCCATATTTGTCCCATATGCCTGTAATAATCGGTTTAGTCTGACATAATCATATTTGGAAACTGCATGCTTCACTGTCAGGTGTGACCTGACCGCCCCCTTTGCTGTCAGAGATGGAGGTTATAGTTCACAGGCTGTTTGATGACAAGCTCCTCCTTTGATATTTAAAGGCCTCGCTCACCCTCAGGGCATTAACCACATGTGCGCACACTTGTTTTTATGCCTCATTATTGATTTATGCTGTTGTTCAACAGCACAGGACAGCATCAGGCCTCAGCTAATACTGGTAATGTACAGTAAGTAATGTCTTAATGTAGTAAACGTGAATAAGTTTGAAGTTTAAGCCATTTCAGCAGAGTAACCTGCTGTGATCTGAAATATTTAAAAAATCTACTACTGGTTACAAGTGACTAAAACTATAACTGGTTATGTAAGTCTGGATCCTCTAGTTTGCTTGTTATATCACTGCCCTTTTGCTCATGGCAGCTGATATTCATATTTAAACATTTTGCACAAACTGGAATTTCTGGAGGTGTCTCAATTGACAGCTTGCGTTTTTTGCAGTTTTAGCAACATTATTCAACTGGTTTACCTTAAAATAACAGTTTCTAAATCATTTTGAGGGTAAACTGACTTGTAATTGGGAGAATGTCCGTGCCCCACACACTTCTTGTTGCACTATGTAACTGTAGTGAGCGGGTATGATCTGCTAACTGAGTGACAGTCACTGGTTTAAATTGCCAGAAACAGGCCCAGCAAGACAAACGCCCAATTGTAGGTCTTAGAGGTCATTAAAAGCCAGGGTTCACCTCCAATACCCAGCAAGGAAACTTTAAAAATACCAACAATTCAATCAACAACAGAGTTTGGTGTGTTTGTTATAGTGACAGCACTTCCTGCTCCAGAAGCTGGGAATCATGGGAGAATATATACCGTTAGGCTGTGTTTCAGTTCAGTGAGTGGGACTACGCAGTTGGCGTCATGTGATTCATAGGCTTTGTTTTCTGTACATGAAAACCATTTAACCGCTCTGACTCTGAACACAACACAATAAATTACCACTCATGGCTGCAGAGGGCGCTGTTGCTCAGCAAAAATTACATTGTGCTGCTTTAAACTTGCTTAACATCAGCATGTTCGCACACAGA
>BRZM01000257.1:108641-191141 GCA_033238685.1 Lates japonicus | reverse complement strand
CCAAATCAATTTTGAGATATTTCAGTGTGGACCACTGTGTTTATTGTGTTAACAACCGTTAAAGCCTGTTAACTGGTCTAATTCTTGTGACTCTGAGAACAAACTTGGCCATTTTGGCCGTGTTTTTGAAGTTTAGACATTCGTTTTAGGTTTTAGAGTGAATCACATCCAGTCACTGTACACTATGCTTTACACAACTCATGATGTCTATGAGCAAACAATTAAAATTACACTGCTAGTCCCATGACCACTAAGCTCCTTAACCTCTGTGATGCCTCAGAGATGCTTTCCTCCTGTATGTGACGTGTGTGACCACTGTGATAATTTATAGTTCATCAACTGATGTAAAGGAACCATTTCAACCCAAACTCTGTCTGCTGATCCTCAGTTCTCCGTGGTCAGTTGGAAGGCTTACAGACACCAAGTTAAAAGTGTCAAACTGAGCTGTACATTCCTGGATTATCGATAGTTTTGACTGCGTTTCAGTTGTTAGTCCTTCACTTCTAAATCATGACAAAAAAGGTCCTTTTTAAAAACCGAATTGGTCAGTTTGTTCCAGATGTTAAGTCATTTACTAATCAATGGAACTTGGGACTTGGATTCATTGTCTGGCCGGGATGAAACCTCACTGTGATCATTGTGACGACCCTCTCTCTCTCTGGTGTTACTTGGGGTGTTGCTGTTTGTCTTGCAGGTACTGAAATAGGGCGTGGCAGAGGGACATTAGCCCCTGAGCTTGATAGTGACTCTGACACACCTATGTCCTGCGTGCCAGTGATCCTTATAAAAACCTTTTCAGAGCTCAGTTCTGGTGCTCTTGCTCTCCTGCCTGAGACACCCATTTGGTTTCGGTTGGTATTTAGTTTGTGTTGCTGCACCTCACAACATTACATACTCACTCTTCACTCATGCACTCACCTACACTGCTGATCTTACTGACTACACACACCATTGTTAGTGTAAGCTTTCTCCTAGGTTTATCCATTCCTTTGAAATAAAATCATTTGTTAATTGGACCTGCTGTGTGCATCTTCCTCTTTTGTCACCGCAGTGGGGGCTTGTCCATTCAAATTTGTTTTGTTTGATCTACTTTCTACTAGAGAAACAGACACTATAGTTCCAAGTAGACCCTCTGTGAAAACTGAGAATGTAATTAGAATGTTGCTAATATGACCTACTTTAATTTAAATAGCTTGTTAACTTACAATTTACACAGTAGCTGTACTGTTTGTATTTAATACCATCAGCCTATACCAGTTCCCAAATTGGGAGGGACTTCCTCCTTACAGCTAATACATTAAAATAAAACAACCATGTTTCCTAACAAATTGTGATTTATTTTGAACTGAATTAGGCTCCAGTCTCATATAGGAAAAAGGGTCCTGAGAGATTTAAGACACTGTAACACAAAGCATTTGTTTGCTTGTCAATTATATCACTTTTATCATTTTACTGATTGTGAATCCTGCTTTTCAGGCCAAGCTCAAGGTTTGCCAGAATAATGTATCAAATCTTAAAATGGGTCAGGTTTGGGTGTGGAGAAAACAGGTCATTGCTAATTAAATGAGGACAGTACAATGGTGAGTATAGCCAATAGCGCTGACCCGAGCTCAAACTCTTTCTTTCATAGGATCACATGAGATGGCTGAGAAAGAACACCTGATATTAAATTTGCAAATACACTTCTGTAATTTTACCTGCTTGTGCTAAATAATCCACTTTTTTTTTATACTGAATACCTTTATCACTTATAAATTAACCCTGTCACATGCTCACACACACTCTCTCACACAAAGAACTGACAATGGTGTGATCTCTTGTTGTAGCACAACAGAACAACATGTTTAATTGTAGTTTAAGGGCTGTAGCTGATGACATTAGCCATGCATTTTTCTTGGAATCATCCATAGCTGCATGTGTTTTCACAAATCCTGGAAAAAAAGGGAAGCAGATGTGTCACATAGTCGCACATGCAGGCATGTGATTACCTTTACTTTTTACCCTTAAGGCTAGACAGGGCAGATTTGGGCCTATTATGCTTCTCTATCTGTGGTTGTCATCAGTTATTGGACTGGTCTGGATGATGACACAGACACTGTGTTATCCTGTGTCAGTTCCACTGCTGAAGACAGGAATTAGAGCAGACAAGGAGAGGGAGGGCTCAACCTGGACTCCTCTTCCCCCCTTCCACATCCACTCCTCTTCATGCCTCCTCTACCATAGTCCTTATCCCCAAAAAGCAGAGCATTACAGAGCTCAGTGGCTACAGGCCTGTAGCTCTGACCCCTGCGGTCATGACGGTTTCATCCTACCCTTCCTGAAAACAATCACAGACCCCCTGATGGAGCCCATACAGTTTTGCATACTGGGCAAACAGATCTGTGGAGTCAACCTAGGCCCGCACTCCATCCTCCAGCATCTGGAACTATACACCAGGATCCTGTATGTTGACTTTAGCTCTGCTTTTAATTGTGTCTAAATGCAGCACAATATAATTTGTATCTAAGTAAACATGATAGAGTGTATGGAAAGAGGGAAGGTGAATGACACATTAAAAAACCTTTTAAGCATTCTAAAATGTTTTGAAATGGTGAGGGTGAGGGAGAAAGCCACCAACTATGTCCCTTATTCCAACAAGTACTTCAGCCATTTTGTCCATCTTGCGATGTATACATCATTTCTTAGTCTCAGAGGAAGTCAGTCTTTCCATCTTATGAGTCTCTTCAATGATTTCAAGATGATTATCTACTATAGGTGGATCCAATTTGAACCATTTATTGGTAATTGCTTTTTTTTTGCTGCTACAGTTAATATTTTCAAGATATCTCTATCATTTCCTGTTATTCCCTCTGATAGATCACCCAAATAATGTGATGTAGATGTCATAGTGATCTGTAGCCTGAGAATATGCTGCATGATTCTCCAAGTACTTTCCCAGTCTTTCTTTCTTTTTTAAAGTCTTGGACACCGTTCCCTGAATACACTGGTAAAATACTTTCAGTAAAAGGAATGATAGACTGGGTCTTTTTTGGATTATAAGGTGGAATTTCTATTTACTTTTGTATAGTTCCCCTTTTATTTTTTTTCAAAATAATAACAATTATTATCATTTATTTAATCATTAGTTGTTTTCCCTTATTTCTCTTTAAGTCAGTTGCTTAGTTGTTGTGGCCGCTGTGTATTGTTGGAATCGTTTACTCGTTGAAACGTTTATGAAATGTGCTGTTGTAAAAATGAAACAAAAAGGAGATGCGCTTCACTAGTTCTTGGTACGGCCCTGTTTCCATGGGAACGAGCCACGATGACGTGACGTAACTTCCTGTTTCTCCTCAGTGGTGGCGGGAGATTCCAGCATGGCGGTGCAACCGAAGCAGAACCTGTCCATGGATAGTGTAGCCGAGCATGGCTTCCTAAACTTCATTTTCTCCATGCCAGAGAAACCGGACACTACTTTCAGAATATTCGACCGTAACGACTACTACACTGTTCACGGGAAAGACGCCATATTCGCGGCGAAGGAAGTTTTCAAGACGAATGGGGTCATCAAATACTTGGGCTCAGGTATACTAGCATCTGCAGCCTAGCTAACCACGTAGCTAACATAGACCGTGGTAGTATTGTAGTTAGCTGTAGCTTGCAAACAGGTTGCGTTTACTGTTAGCAAACTGCACGTTGTCGGTGCAGTAACTTAAGCTAAGCTAGCTGCATATGCACTTACTACATTAGCTTCAGTCCTGAGCTTTGTCAGTTTCAGGAGTCTGAGTCTACTAGTTCAAACTGAACTCATATCATATCAAAGCATTAACTAGTAGTTGTGCATAAGGACCGTTTAGTGTTTGGTTCAAGCTTTTGGAAAATGAGGTCAGTAACCTGCTATTATCTTTTAGTTTCTTCTTTAAGTCTAGAATTAACTAGTAGACTTTGTGCTGTTTGCAGTCATGCCCTGTGTCAGGTCTCAGAGATATCACAGTCTTCTTTGCATTCTGCATGTTTAATGTAAAGCAAAAGAGATGCAGTAATGATGTTAATCCTTAAAGTAAACAACTGTGCCCCTTAATTGTGGTTTGTGCACCACTGTCGCTATTAGTAAATATAAGCATGGAGCCCTGAAGTTGTTTCTGATGTTAATATGATTATATTGTTCATCAGGGAGCCGCAAGCTGGAGAGTGTGGTCCTGAGCAAGCTGAACTTTGAGGCCTTTGTCAAAGACTTGCTGCTGGTGAGGCAGTACAGAGTCGAAGTGTACAGGAACCACAGCAAGAGCAGCAAGGAGCACGACTGGAAGATTGAATACAAGGTGTGATTTTTCATTTTAAGTTCTCTCTATGTAACATCTGCAAAGGGAAAGTACTCTTACAGTAATGTTTATTAAAGTGCACTGTTGCTGTTGAATAAACCAATATAGTAACTGTTCTCAGAATGAGTCTGCTGTTGCTGTCATCCGTCCTCCACACTCAGGCCTCTCCAGGAAACTTGACTCAGTTTGAGGAGATTCTGTTCGGTGGCGGAACCGGAGCAGAGGGCTGTGCAGGAGTTGTAGCTGTGCGATTTGCTACCGGAGCCGACGGACAGCGCGTGGTCGGGGTCGGCTATGTGGACGCGGCCCAGAGGACGATGGGAGTGTGCGAGTTTCCAGACAACGAGATCTTCTCCAACCTGGAGTCCCTGCTCGTCCAACTCGGCCCCAAAGAGTGTCTCTTAGCCCAGGGTGAAGGCAACGCTGACGGCAGTAAACTACGAGAGGTACGCTGGATTCAGCTCAGCTCTGTGCCACTTTTATTTATTTTTTCTTGCTGCTGTGTTTTTGCCATGATAAATCATTCATGCAGACAGTGGCCTAATGGGTCAGCAGTTGCTCTCAGTTTTAGCTTTTCTTTTCACCCTGGCTTTATAAATATATTAGAGACTCCCTCCACTCAACAATGCATTTCCCGTATTGTCACTGCACTTGGATGTCTGTTTGTTTGTCTTCGATCCCCTCTGGCTGTTTTGCTGGGGCCCACATAAATAAATTTACAATACTTTAGTGACAAAAAGTACACATATCATTAAAGATCTCTACTCACAGTACATAAGACTAAGACAAAAGCAGCAAACAACATGACAATTCAAAGCCTGTCAGGTAGATAATATAGCTCTACCTGTATATCACCTCTTAGAGAACTGAGGGGGAAAAAAGTAAAATATCACATCAGTTTATATCATTTATCTGGTTTTACCTTCCCTGTGTAGTTTTATTTCTGATTCCAGGTTCCTTTGTTAAAACACTTTGTAACTGTGTTAAGAAAAGTACCTCACAAACAGAGATATTGTAACTACTGCATCTGTGTAGGTGGTGGAGCGGGGTGGCATGCTGGTGTCTGACAGGAAGAGGGCAGAGTTCAGCAGCAAGGACGTGGTCCAGGATCTCAACAGGCTGCTGAGAGCCAAGAGAGGAGAGACCGTGGCCAGCAACACGCTGCCTGAGCTGGACAAACAGGTGAACAAGAGAAAAAAAACTTCCTCACTCATATATACCATCAAGGACAATACAGTGACAATAGTGAGGAAATCTTATAAATTACCTGAATCTCTGTGTGTGCTTTCTTTCACAGGTGGCTATGTCGTGCTTGGCTGCGGTGGTGCGTTTCCTCGAGCTGCTCTCGGATGAATCCAACTTTAACTCCTTCAGTCTGACTACTCTGGACCTGGGTCAGTACATGAGGCTGGACAACGCTGCCGTGAGGGCTCTTAACCTCTTCCAGGTCAGTGACAGGGACTGAGACTCCTAGTGGTGCCTCTTCTTTTGCTGCTGCTGCTGACTGTTTCCTCTCTGTAATATAATGTGTGGATGTCATTTGGTATCTACTGATTGAAAATGTAATATCTAATTTACTGTATTATGCTGAGTTGGTTTTCGTTCAGCAGTCGTCTGTGTTGCAGAAGAGAAGAAGAATACATTCATCATATAACCTGTCATGGGCAAAGACGCTCTTTGAATTGTATCTTCCAGGGTTCACCTGACGACACCAGCGGAGCTCATTCATTGGCCGGCCTGTTGAACAAGTGCCGTACGCCGCAGGGTCAGCGGCTGGTCAACCAGTGGATCAAACAACCGCTCATGGACAAAACCAAAATAGAGGAGAGGTAAAACAAAGATGATGAGCATGTGTCTGTCTGTTGATAGGCTGCAACTAATGATCACTGTGTTTTTGTTTTGTTTTTTTTTGATTGATCGTTCGGTTGTTTGGTCTATAAAATGCCCCTCACCGTTTCCTGGACTACAGTTTCTTCCATCCAATCAACAGTCCAGAACTACAGTATATTCAGTTTACAAAAGTATAAAACAGAAAAACTGTGTGAGAGGAACAAGCTACTATCTTTAGAAATTACTATGATTAATTGTCAAAATAATTGGCAATTAATTTTTTGTCAGTTGACTTAATTATATAACCAATCATTTCAGCCGCAGCTTATTGTTTTACTTGATTGAATAATAGTAGATATGGGGAAAAACACTTTAATCCAGAGTGAAATACCGTACCTTCATAACTATTGAATAGATTGCAGTGAAATCAGCTGTGGACATTAATTATACTCTTAGGACAAATTTGACACTCTTGACATTGGTGTGTGTGTGTATGCGTAGGCTGGACCTGGTGGAGAGTTTCGTGTGCGACTCAGAGCTCAGGCAGACCTGTCAGGAGGACTTGCTGCGGCGGTTTCCCGATCTTCACCGTCTGGCCAAGAAGTTCCACCGTCACAGTGCGACGCTGCAGGACTGTTTCCGCGTCTACCAGGCCGTGAGCCAGATCCCCGCCCTCATCACAGCATTGGAGAGATACTCGGGTACATGCAAGCCTGCCTGCAATTGAGACAGCATGTGCACGTTTTTCTGTGACACTTGACTTAACGCATAGATTACTTGATTTATCTTAACTACATACGGTACATATTCATTCATTTCTGAATGGTGTGTGTGTATTGCAGGCAGCTACCAGGTTCTGTTGGAGGCAGTGTTCCTCTCCCCTCTCAGAGACCTGCAGACTGACTTCGTCAAGTATCAGGAGATGATCGAAACCACCCTGGACATGAACCAGGTCTCATCTTTCACATTTCTGTCCATGTGGGAATTGTGGGAATATTGCTCTGTGCTTTGTGTTTGCATATTATCAATTTTCCATGTTGTTTACTCATTTCTTTTCTTACATTGCGCGTGCACCGTGCAGATTGACCACCACGAATTCCTGGTGAAGGCGTCTTTTGATCCAGTGTTGAGCGAGCTGAGAGAGAAGATGGATGCGCTGGAAAAGAGCATGCAGGCGGTGCTGAACAGTGCAGCCAGAGAATTAGGTGATCACATGCTGACAAGTACACAAACACGTGCATAAACAACAGGCACTGAGACCAAAATTATCTGTTAATCTAACTGATATACTGTCAGTTCCTTGAAATGCAGTTTGATACTGTATTTTAAGGGGATGACTGCATGCTTGCATCTGCTGATGAGGTGGGGGATGTGGTGTGACAGAAATGCCAAAGCAAGTTGATCACACCGTGGAGTCATCATGTGATTAAAAAAAAACAACAACAAATTTTCTGAATGTGATAAACTCTGTGAATCCCTCTGAATAAATGAGATTAAATATCAGACTGAATGCCTATTGTTTAAGTAATGCTTTTTCAAACAGAGTCAACCAAGCTTTTGAAATCAAAACTAAATCCTTCAATATTATTATATCAGCTGATAGTCTTTTTTTCATTAACCGGAGGACAAAACAAGGGTGTTAACTTAATTTGATTACGACCGCCTTTGTGTATCTGTTTGTTGTAGTTCTTAACAAACCTGAGTGTAAAAGTTTTTTACTCAGTTTTGTCAAACCTCTGTAGTTGTTAAGTGTAGATTTAATTTAGGAGCATTTTCTAGACACAGCAACTTAATTATTGTTTTCTCAGTCATTTAGAGCAATGATTTGAAGAGCAGAATTTGTCACATTTGCCACATTATTATTGCTTCTTACACAACCATCTTAAGGTGAAAATACATGTGCTTCACAATGTACAGTGGTTCAGTTGTAGAGGCCTTCAGGGTAGTTCAGGGGATTTCATCGATAATACCACTATTAAACTACACACCCGTGTCATACAGGACATTATCAGGCTGTATTATGCTGTATTATACTCTGTATAACACAAAGTATTTTTGTTTACATTCTTGTAGTCACATGAGGGAATGTTTGCCTAATTATGCCTTCAGTTATTAGTCGCTGAAGTAATTTTATTCCCATATCTTTTATTAATGTCACTCATGACTAGGGATGTAACAGTATCATCAATTTCTCAATACTGCCGTGGACCTGGACAGTAACAAGCGATACGTCCTCTGGGCATGACTGTAGTTTTGTTACAGTCATGGTGCAGTAGAACGAAGAGAAATGGCCATCGTCACATGTGTTCCCATCATCCTTCAGATCTAACACGTGGAAGCATTTTGGTTTCCCTGTGTCAGATTTAAAAAAAAAAAAAAGAACAATAAGCAGACCCTGCCAGTCTGCAGCCCAGTTATGGAGGTATTATTGTATTGTGAGATTTTGATATCGTTCCATCCCAGCTCATGACCATAGGTGAGGGTTGGAACTTGATCATCTTTTTGCTGCCCATTACGTGGTTTGGGTGACTGATTAGATGCCTCCTGGACGCCTTCCTGTGGAGGTTTTCTAGGAGGTGATCCCAGGGTAGACTCTGGGGTGGAGGGAATATTTATCCCCTCTGGTCTGGGATTGATTTAGGATTCCCTAGGAAGATCTGGAGGATGTGGTGGAACTCACTGCTACAGCAGAAAATGGACAACTAATTGGATTTGACATGTTTTTTCTTTTTGTACTTGGATGTTGTTTGATTTTCAGTTTAAACTCATTACTTTGTGTTTCAGGCCTGGACGCTGGTAAGACTGTGAAGCTGGAGTCCAACGCCATGTTGGGTTTTTACCTGAGAGTCACCTGCAAGGATGAGAAGAGTCTGAGGAACAACAAGAAATTCACCACGCTGGATGTTCAGAAGAACGGAGTGCGCTTCACAAACAGGTCCGTCACACACACACACACACATGTCAGCACTGGATATTCCTGCTCTTTCTGTCTGCTGATGGTCTGCGCTCTTTGCATGTGCACTCACTACAGTAAGCTGAGCTCTCTGAATGAGGAGTACACCAAGAGCAGGGAGGAGTACGAGGAGGCCCAGAACGCCATCGTCAAAGAGATCATCAACATTGCCTCAGGTGAGGAATCTCATCACATGCTGTTCACTGTGTCTGGTCAGCATGGCATTGATTTGAAATGATGATGTCTGAGCTACATGGAAATTGTTGCTCAGTTACAAGGAATTTGTCTCATGTGACCTTTTAATAATTGATTTCATTCACATTTTGTAAAAACGTCAGTAGACTGTATTGTGCTTTGAACTTTTAGATGGAAGTATCGTGAGATTGTGGTCAAATGGCTTTTTAACAATTTTTTATATCAGATTTGAATTGTCTTGGAGGATGCATATGCTACAGTCTCGTCTCCTCCCGTGATCATTCATTTGAAGCGTTGACTTCTTGGAACCACCAGGTTACGTGGACCCCCTCCAGACGCTGAGCGACGTGATAGCGCTGATGGACGCGGTGGCGAGTTTCGCCGTGGCTTCCGTCTCTGCCCCCGTCCCGTACGTGCGGCCTCGCCTCTTGGCCGACGGCTGCAGGCGAATGGAGCTGCTGCAGGCCAGACACCCCTGCATGGAGACGGACGCAGACACAGCCTTCATACCCAACGACATCACCTTCATCCAGGGAGAGAAGAGCTTCTATATTATAACAGGTGAAAAGAGGCGTTGGTTTTTAAGTGATGGTATCGCTCAGTAGCAAATATCAGCAGCCGAGTAGTAAAAAAAGGTTTACATCAGCCTTCTAGTTATAATTCTTGTTATTATGGGAAA
This sequence comes from Lates japonicus, assembly GCA_033238685.1. Taxonomy (NCBI): domain Eukaryota; kingdom Metazoa; phylum Chordata; class Actinopteri; family Centropomidae; genus Lates; species Lates japonicus. The sequence continues at coordinate 181,186 of BRZM01000257.1, read as the reverse complement.
TAAAGGATCCATACTTGACTCACACTAGTTTATCTGTTGTGGATACACATTGTTGCTCATCATTGCTGATTCTCCTCTCTTCTCGTCTACAGGACCAAATATGGGCGGCAAGTCGACATTTATCCGGCAGGTGGGTGTGATCGCTCTGATGGCTCAGATCGGCTGCTTTGTGCCATGTGAGAAGGCGGAGCTTAGCATGGTCGACAGCGTCCTGGCCAGGGTGGGAGCGGGAGACAGCCAGGTGAAAGGCGTGTCCACCTTTATGTCCGAAATGCTGGAGACGGCCTCCATTCTGCGGTAGGAAACACACACACACGCACGCACCTGAGCTTGTTTACAGCCTCACTAAACACGCGATAAAAGCCCGGTCTCATCGTCACCATCCGTCCTGCCTTCCCCAGCTCGGCCACGGAGAACTCGCTCATCATAATCGACGAGCTCGGCAGAGGCACGTCCACGTACGACGGCTTCGGCCTGGCCTGGGCCATCAGCGAACACATCGCCTCCAAAATCGGCTGCTTCTGCCTGTTTGCCACGCACTTCCACGAGCTGACGGCGCTGGCGGCACAGCAGCCCGCTGTTCGCAACCTGCACGTCACAGCCCTGACCTCTCACAACACCCTCACCATGCTGTACAGAGTCAAACCAGGTCAAACTGCACACATTGATTTTTTTTTTAAAAATCCTATTCTTCTCCACAATGAGGGACTTTTCTGCATTTTCTAGCCCAGATTGACAGTCAAGTGACATAAAGCAACAACTATTTTCACTTATATTCATTAATTTTACAGTTACACATGAGGGCAAGTTATATCACAGAGAAAATTGGTGAGGTTAAGAATTTTTTTTTTCCTCTGAAGGCTGAAGTGCTTCTCTTGTGACTCACCACACAAATATTTTCAATTTCATCTTTTATTAGATAAGCTCAAATTCAAGACTTAAGGTTAATTCTTGTCTGGTCAAATGCTTGAGCCTCTTTAAAGCGTTAGCTAGATATTCATTTATTCATTGATGCAGTTTGTGTGAATGAAAGCTAATGTAAGGGGTGAGAAAGCTGGTCTGATTGTTACTGCGGTTGTCCAAGAAGTGTTTTTAACCCCACCGTGATCGCAGCCATGACTTTTATGGAAAGTAACTTTGGTGCTTAACATATTAAATTGCTCTCAGATTAATCTAAGAGTTAAATTTGTGGACATGTGTTGGAGGCCAATCAGAAGTTCAGAGTCCAGAGAGATTTCTTCTACTTACCTACTTCCTTTGAGTTTTAAAAATATATTTATTTATTTTTAAATTTACAATTTATTCTGTCAAATGTGAAAATATCTTATTTTCTTATATAGATTGTTTATTTTCTGTCACCTGTAGAGCAAAAAGCTAAAGGTGTTCATTTTACAGTGAGCTGAAATTGATAAAAAATATCTTCTATCTATATTTTTACTTAAGATGCTTACAGCTGAGTGTTAATACATAACCTTACAAACAGAAGAAGTAGTGCATCATAGTCTTATTTTCTGACGCGGTCTTAACTGTGTGTTCAGGTGTGTGTGACCAGAGTTTTGGTATCCACGTTGCCGAGCTGGCTTGTTTCCCCCCATCGGTGGTTGCCATGGCGAAGGAGAAGGCAGAGGAGCTGGAGGAGTTCCAGGAACCTGCAGGGGAAAAGTCAGAGCAGGACGAAGAGCCTGAGGCCAAGAGACGACGGACAGACAAACAAGTAGGGCTCAGTTTCCCTCCTCCACAGTGTCCTGCATGCAAAATCACATCATATCATCCTATATCATATGTCTGCATGTTTGACGGATAACAGTAGAATCGGTAACATTATTTAGCATTTATAAGGCATATATTATACACACGCATATAGACACTTAATAAATGGTTTGTAACAGACTACAATACCTGTGTAAGCAGATTGAATGTATCAATATATTTGTCAACAACTATAGCTCTTCCTCTGGACACTCACAAGTGGAGGCTGCAGTATAAACAGCTAATGAATAATAATATAGCAGAACACAGTTGTAATAATATAAAACAGGTAATAATGATATTACTGTCTCCATAATCTCTATCCATTATGTCCATCATGAATAAAAGTCCATTAGACGTTCTAGAAATCATAGAAAAAAGATAATTCCCATAACTCCAGAACTTGCCCTAGAATCTTTGCATTTTTAGCTCTTTGCCAGTATCAGAGGAATCCCGTGATAGTTGTCTGTACATTGGCAGATGCACTGCATACTGGAACTGCTAACAGCTAATTTGGCATACTTTCAGCGGTGCCGATTTGTCAAAATGTAAACAAAACATAGGCTAAAAGAAGATGGATTAAGGTATGGCCCAAAGCAAGCTGACTGACCACAGGTTAACATTATACGGTCTGTTTACATCTCCCGAAGCATTGTGGGAACTGCAGTTCCAAAACCTGGGGTGTCAAACTGTCGTTACAGAAGGATCAAAGATACTCACTGTGCAGAATTGTCCCCCTCATTTAAGTTAACATAATAAAATTAGGAAAATCACCCAAATTAACATTTTTCAACTGGCCTCACTATCTTTAAAATGGTGTAAATGTAAATGTACTGAAAAGGCTGTATTCCTATTCAAGGTTCCTAAGGGGTTTGACATTATAGAGACACAAAATTATACTCAACAACTCCAATAATCTGGATCTTTTGTAAAACGGATGCCTTGCCTCTCTCCTTCAGGTGGGGGAAAACCTGATCCAGGACTTCCTTGAGAAAGCAAAATCACTTCCTGTTGCCACCATGAGTGAGGAGGAGGTGAAGGCAGAGCTCAGGAGGATGAAGCAGGAGCTGGTCTCCAAAAATAACACGTATATCACTGAGATCCTTGCACACTGTGCTCCTGTAAAAACTGCTTGATGTTTAGACTCACATTTATGTCCTCAACAAAGATGAATTTCATGTAGACAAACACACTAGAGTGCTTACTTTGTATAGTTTTTCAATACAGATTTTTTCCTGGATATGCTGTTAGCTTGTTTTTTAACCCAGTTATTTACATGCATGACATCATGTTTCGCATGGTGTGTAATGGCTGTTTTTCCAAGAACATCAGATCAGCAACACTGAATGCGTGTGCTGTATACACTTATTACTTATACACAACATAATGTTGCATGTAAATAACACTTGCTATCCGTAGGAGGACTAATTGTTTCTCTTTAAATGTGCGCAGACCAATGTGTTGTTCTCCTTTTCAATGTAAAAAGTGTAAGTATTTTTCCACACTGGAACATCAGTGTCAGATGCACCCAGCTGTCATTTTATTTGGTCCCAATGTACAAAGGGTAGAAAAGTTCAATATGATGCCTATAATAAAAACTACATTCATGAGGGTTATAATGTTAAAGTTGTGTTGACACTGTGTTGTGTGTGTGTGTGGGGTGGGGGTGGGGGTGGGGGGTGAGTATAGTAGTATGCTAGTTTAGTATTAAAGTAGATCCGTAATATAGTTCTATTATAATAGTATCAAATTTATATTTAACCACTTGTTTTTTTCTGTCTCATAATCCATTGCTTTTAACTCTCACTGCTGCAGTGGGGCCTCTCTGCTGCTTCAGGTCCTGGTAACATGCAGGATTGGAACCTTAGACGCTGCAAAGTAAGTCGCTTTACGGTTTCTGCCAGTCACACTATGCCACCGAGCCTCCTTCACATTAGCAACATCTCTCTGAGTGCTTTTCAGTCTTTGGGTATTGGGCTTCAAAATTCACTGCCTCTCGTAAGAATCACACCTGCAATCTCTAAGTTCAGGAATCTTAAAAGCTTGAGCCACTTGGTTGGATGTTTAACAGTTACCTCTTTGAGTGTTTGGGTGTTTGCGTTCAGTCCTTAAGAATTTATTGTGTCTCTTAAGTATTGAACCTGCAGTCTCTTGACTTGCCAAACTGGTGTCTTAGCAGCCAACACTATTTGACGTAATGCTCAGTATAATGGAAGTATATTAAATCACAGCATCACAAAAAAAACGAAACAGATTTGATTAGAATTAGAACTTTGTTTTTCTTCACAACCCCTCAGATTTATCTTTTGACTTTTACTTAAATAGTATTTTTGATACTGGACTTTTATAGGTAACAGAGTCCTGTATTGTACATTTCTGTATTGCCATTTATGCTTAGGTAAACTGAATACCAACCACTGCTGAGAACTTACTGTGTAAGCTTAATTCAAAGTTCACAGGCATCATTTGTTGTCAGAATCATGTCTGCCTCATCCAACTATAATCTAAGTTACTGGCTGATGGCTACACTTATTAATACAGAGCATTAACCTTGTGGCTCATGTAACATCTCACTAATGTCCTCTGGCTCTGGGTTCTTGACTCACTCATGGAGATCCAGCAAGGCCTCTGCACCATCTGTGTGTCTTTTTGATCATCTCTGGACTTCATCCTCTCCTCTTATACACACAGTGCATCCAATATGGGCTCTGATAACTGAGGTTAACTGTAGGAGCCCAGTCTACAGACAAAACATTGTTTAAAGATTTAAGGCAGCCTAAAGAGAACAAGAAACCGTAATTTAACAAATGTAGCAATAAAGTTGGGTTGCACCTCCAAATCACACAGGACTCAGAATGAACAAAGTTAAAGGAAAGAGAGGAGGGTTTTAATCTGAGAGCATAAAAGAACATAAGATAAATCAGTAATCTGAAATGTTTCTGTGTTCTGTGAAATACTGTTGTGTTTTCACCTTCAGGGTCATTATATATAAATGAGGTGGACAAAATCATAGAAACACTCATCCTTTGTCTCCTCTCTAAAACAGCTTCAACAGTAGGAAGGTAGGAATAATTGCAGGTCTGTTGCATTAGAGTGCATTAGCTTTAGCTAGGTGTACCTAATAAACTACCAGCTGTGTTTTTATTTTCAGAATCTGCTTATTCCAAAAAATATCACTATCACTCTGGGGTCTACAGTATGATATTCAAATCCACAATAGTGATTTCGTTTTTATATGGCTGCCCTATAAATTTAAATGCAGATTTTGCAGATGTGCATCATCTTATGCACAGTTCTCCAAAATTCAACCAGACATTTTCTGTGGGTTTGAACACTTGTAAATATCTGTAAATATACTTTTATCTGCAGCCACCTGACATTTCATAGACCCAACAATCAAACCATAAAAAAATAATAGTTGCAGACCCACTGAATTTGTCAGACTTATTGGAACTTCTACTGAAGGTTAGAAGTTACCTGGTTCTTTAGTTGGTTCATAAGCAGCTTTTGGAGATTTAAGACTGGTTTCAGGTTACGCAATTGTTCACCATTTAGTTGCCTCTGCTGCTTTATAACAGCACATTTTGACATTATTAGTCATGCACAATAGGTTCACCTCTGGATATTGAAAGCAATTTAGTAATATCTCACAGGTATTATAAGTCAACTTATAATGGAAGCTGTAAAAGAAGTATCACCCCAAATGATCACCAGCTGTGAGATGAATGATGCAGAGGTATTTTTTCTCAATAGCAATTTTCCAATGAAAGAAGATTCTGTTACATGTCTGTACATTTTTAATCATTCTTAGGTTTCTTCACTTGTGAGGACCTGCAGCATCGGACAGACTGTGCTGACAGACTCGCAGCTGCGAGCGGTTAAGTGAACAAGATTTTTGGGGCACTTGTTAACATTATCGTTTAGGGTATTAATGCAGCGTTTTCTTTAAGAAGCCCAGGCATTTATTGGAAATTCTTCAGGATGTGGATTTCATCACAGCAAGTGAATTTACAAGACGGACACCTCTGATCTAATAAAGTTTTATTTTCTTAGAAATGGCCAGTTTCCTGTTTTCTTTTTTTGTCTTTCTAAGAAAGTATACCCCTTTTTGAATTCCAACTAGCATCTACATAATGGTTATTGAATACTTCACAATATATTAAGTCTAGATGTTATGGTACATGCATACGATTCAGGCTGCATGAGGAGCCACAGTCACCACGATACACGGGGGAGAGGAGGGGAAGGGGGGTATTTGGGGGGGGGGGGGCACTGCAGATTGACTCATCAGTTCCAGTTCAAAGGAGCTCTGACGCCTCCTATTGAAACCCTCTCCACAGAACACTGACTGCATCAACTTATAAACATATACATACACACACACACACACACACACAGAACTTTCACTGTACACAACACACATTTACACACACACACACGCATACACACCTTTATACAACTGTGGAGCCCCTCCACCTGCCATTTAAGCTAATATACTGGAGAGGGTTTTTAGTGTTTAATTGAGATTCTCTTTCACAGAAAGAACTTCACCACTGGGATGTTTGAGTTTCTGCAGTTTGCCTTGGTGTCAGGGTGGGAGGAGGGACGCTAACCAAAGAAAAATAATAATAATTATAATAATATATAATAAAATAAAAGACATTCAAATACAGTCAGCTTTTTGCTTGAAAATACAAAACTACATGAGAAAGCATTGAAATAAAATCCATTGATCAGAACATATTTTTAAAAAAAAACAAAGCCCAAGTGCTCCATCACACACACAATCTTGCTCTTTATCCACACACAACAGAGCAACATCCTCCCATCCGTTGCCTAGTTACAACCGCCTGGGCAGCCAATGGGGATGGCAGCTGCGAGGAAGCAGGAAGTCTCTTTGACAGCAGTTTTTGTGAAGAAGAAGAAGTGGGCTGGGAGCCGAGGATTAACATCTGGAAGGGTTGGGTTGATGGGGTTGGGGTCTTTGTGTGCTGCCAAAGGGGCGCAGGCCGCCATCGGTAGCCCCTCTGCATAGCCCTTCTCCTCCCATCTTCTTTCGGTCTACAGACTGCAATAAGAAACACTCAAGTGAGGAATCTCTTGTGGCCGTTCTGTCAGTCTACCCTCAGCTCCACTGCTCCCTCTAGTGGAGTCTGACTCCGCTGCAGCGAATCTGACTGCAGCGGGCAGGAAGCTGCTTCCTCTGCAGCCTCTTTTCACCTCGATCCCATCTGAGAGCGCCGCAATCATAGAGTCTCTCTGGGTCCTTATGGCTGCAAGTGGATGTGTGTATGTGACTGTGTGTGTTCTAAGTGTGTGTGTGTGTGTGTGTGTGTGTGTGTATGGCTGTGTGCAATGTAATGTGTTTGTATGCTTTTGTGAGAGAGTGTAACTCGACCGGGGTGCCTTCAGTTATGTTGCAGCGTGTTGGACTCGATGGGTGGCGCCGAGTCATACAGAGTGTCTGTGTCGTGTGTGGGCTCTCCGGCCAGCGTGCACGGGTTGGACAACGTTCCTGCTCCACAGTCACAAAAAAAACCTGAGGAGGACAGGTACCGAGGATTAAGAACCAGAGTCCCTTCAACTAAGTGAAATTCAAGGTCAAAACAACCCCAACAGCAACAACAGCAAAATACTTAGGTGTCACATTAGGAAGCAAGTAAAAGACACTTACCGATCGTGCCGTATAAACTCTACATCGTGGCCTTGGTGGCATTTTTTGATGCAGTTAACACAGATGGCGTTCCTATCTGTTGTATTACAGGTGTGACATCTGCAGAGACAAAACAGATTTGTTTACATTACACAATAAGGAAAAATAAAAACAAAGACAAGTGATTAAACAGGAGACAACTCCTTACTTGTGTATTTCAGCCATAATAGACATTTAAACATTTCTTAAATTAACAGTGTCTTCAATGAAGCATTGCAACAAATGATTATTTTCTTCATCAGCTGATTTGTTTTCTATTAATTGGATTGATACTTAAGTTGACAAAATGTACAAAAATTGTGTTCAAAAGACTCCATCTTAAGGCCGAGGTGACATTTTCAAACAACTTCTTTCATCCAAAACCCCAAAATATTCATCATATTTAAAAATATTTACAGTCATATAAGAGAAAACAAATGTTACTGACAATTATTAAAATAGTTGCAGATTAACTGATAATTAAAATAATTACTAGTTGCAGCCCTATCCAGTTTTATTCTGATGCAGTTTACCTGTAGAAGTCATGCATGGGGTAACTGGTGTAGCTGGAAATCTTGTAGAGACACTGTCCTCTGCTCACCGCTTTCTCAATGGCATCTTGGTTATTCAGAATCTTATTATCTGACAGAGGAGGGACAGAAAATGAACAGGTGAGGGCGGTTAGTGAGCAAACAGCACGGAGCTAAACTATAATGCCACAAAGCAGCGACTCACCTTTCATGGTGACGTTGACTCCAGAGGCCAGAAACAGTCCTCCGAAGCGATTGTTGAAGATCTGGTTTCCCTCCAGCGTGGCTGTGGCATGGTTAGTGATTTCAATACCTGGTGGAAGAAAAGGAAAAGCCTGCTATCAGCACCAAAAGGAGATTTTTTTTAAAAAAAGAGATAAAGGGAGATGTTATGTTGATTTTAGGGTTAAAAAAAAAAAAGAAGAAAAGAAAAGAAAAAAGCTGACCGGCAGCAAAGCCATCAAAAATGCGGTTCTTGCGGAGAATTGGGTGGCTGTTGGTGCTGATCAGAACTCCAGCCTGGGCGTTCCTGAAGATATCGTTCTCTTCCAGCAGACCTATGGAGAAAAAGATTTCACAACCCAAACTATAAATATACAGGAGCAAAATCACAAGGAACAAACACCAAGGTAACAGGAAAAAAAGATGCCATAATTCTAGCAAGTTAAATGGTATGTTGATTGTATTATCAAACGGGGAAAATTGTAGAAGCTATTTGATGATTTCTTAATTATCTGGCAGTCTGCGGAGTCTGTGGAGAAAGTTACAGATTGTACTGCAGTACCTCTGCCACCGTTGAAAATGCAGATGCCTCCATCTCTGCCATCATGAATCTTGTTTCTCCTCAGTGTGGGGTTGCTGTCCGTCTTGATCCACACCCCGGCCATGGCATTGTCAAAGATCTCATTGTCCTCGATGAAGCCCAGACCTGTTACATGAAACAGCAGGATCAGACACAGAAGTTATAAAAACCACGCTACATGAGAGACAAACTAAGTGGCAGAATCAGATACTGACCTGAGTTGTAGACTAAAATTCCTCCATTCTGGCCTCCCCAGATCTTGTTGCGCCTGATTTTTGGGTTGCTCCCCGTCCTGTCAAAATACAACAAAAGTTATTTGAATCATTCAAAGCAGAGTGGAAAAAGAAAAGTAGAAAATCTGTTAAGTGCAGAAGCTTTTTCATATTGTCTCCTATATTGTATGCTCATTGGATACACTGCTGTTACCTTATTTGTACACCAGAGTACATGTGATTGTAGATGTCATTGTCTTCCAACACACCATGCCCGTTGTCATAGAAATATACACCAACCTAAAAAAAGGAAAAATAATTAAAACATTGAATGAACACAAGAAAATATACAAATTTCTTGAAGGTGAAGAAAAGACACAGCAATAACACTGTAGATATATACTGACATATACTTGAATATATAATTTTTCCAGAATAAGAAAGCTGACAGTAGTAGTAATAAATTATTGGAAAGGCTGGGTGAAGAGCTGGAGACATCAATTACTGCACCATACCCAATTACTGGAGGATGGAACTGTTAAGGGTATTCTTGTAGTGTTACTTAGGTTCATTCAGAAACAAGACTTGTGGAAACACATTTGACTATTTACATTTCCGTAAATGGAGTAGCGCAGGTGCTAATTATGCTCCAGCTAAGAGCTCACTGAGGTCATTTATATTAACTTTTGACATCCTGCAAACTAGTCTGTTTCCAACAATAATCCAGTTAACAGATTATTCCTGTTAACACACTAAACACTTAGGTAAAATGGCATGTACATGGTGCAATGCACCCTCTGTCAGCTCAGAACACTTGGCATCTTACCAAGAGTCAATTACAAGCTTACCTGGATTATCTATCTACAACAACTATGATGTTTGTACATGTCAAACCACAGCATGGTTTCTTAACAGGACTTCTGCAGGGTTCAACAAGTTAAAAGTCAGACTTTTGAATGAATGATGATCATTATAGCAGTATAGTATAATAATTCCTAGCGAAACAATTAATTACATTTACATGACCTGGGCCTGAATAAGCTCTTTGCCTGCGACTGTAGCTGGTATAAGTGACAGTGTTTGCTTAATGGTACTGATTTTCCACACCACTGAAATAATCAAGGTCTGAACAACACAATCTGCTGTCAAAACAATCAATTCTTTTTACTTCACAGGTGTGTAACATCTCCTGACAGCCCACGACTGAATACAAAACATCTAACCAATATTTATTCCTAAGGAGGCAAAAGAAAATAATTAAGACTGTTGTAAATCACTTTTTAAATACAGCATATAAATTCAATGCTTTAAGACTTAACTGCATGCAGACTCCAATTAAAAATTATTTTTAGAACTAGAAAATCTGAATAGATTTTTTGATACCAACTGTACTATCACTAAATTGTTATGTAGCAGTTCAAACACTGCTCACTTGGCTCGGACGCATGCACAGTGTATGTGGGTTTCACATGGTCAGTGTTTGTCTATGCCGAGCAGTGTCTTTTTTACCTGCTTGCCGCTGTGGATGCGGTTCTTGCGGAGTACAGGAGTGCTGCCTGTGGTCACCCAGACTCCGGCCAGTGTGTTGCTGTAAACTTCGTTCTCTTCGATCACCCCCTGGCCTTTCTCGTGCTAAAATGCAAAGAAGGAACAACTGTCGAAAACTTTCTGACACTGGAAGTTTTAGCTTTTATTAGAACTAATCAAACAATAATCTTTCGGGTAAAGGACAATGTGCCTATTTAATTCTCAGCTGTATATAAATCAAACACCATACAGACATTTTATGCTGACGAGTGTATTTACCACATAGATGCCGCCATGCTGTCCATCGTGGATCTTGTTGTGCCGCACAATGGGGCAGCTGTTGGTTCGGATCTGGATTCCCGCCAAGGCGTTACCATAGATATCGTTACTCTCTATCAAACCCCGCCCGTCTCCAAATATGTACACACCTCCTTGGTTACCGTTGAATATAGCATTTCCCCTGGATATAAAAGAAAATTAACAGTCACAATCTTTGAATAAATATGCAGACGGAGACAGAATGAAGTTGATGAAAAGATGCCGAATATCAGCCATGTTGACCTTTACATATTTTGCTGTCTCCACTGAAACTGAATTTAGTACCCAGCTGATACTCAAATAGCCCATGAGCCTCTACAGGTTTACTAGAAATGCTGTCCTTGTGGAATGTGCTCTCACCGTATCGTCGGGTCACTGTTGGATGTGATCCACACACCAGCAAAGTTATTAGCGTAGATTTTGTTCTCTATAAACTGTCCCCGCCCCTTCTCATGGACGTAAATGCCTCCTGTTTGGCCGTGATGGATCTCACAGCGCACCACCGTGGGGTTAGCATAGGCCTTCACCTCGAAGCCTGCTATACGGTTTCTATGGATGTTGCAGTTCTCAAAGTAACCATGAAACACAGGAAAGAGGACAAGTTAGATGGATGGTCTGTGATGTTTCTCCACTGTGCGACATGACATAGCTGATGTGCATTTACCATGCCGTGGTCAAAGGTGAACACTCCAACATCTCGTCCGTGGTGGATGTGGTTACGCCTAATGATGGGATTACCATGGTTTTTCACCCAAATTCCTGCTAGCGCATTGTTGCTGATTTCATTGTCTTCATAAATCCCCTGGAACAAAAACAAATTTTCAGTCAGAAACAAAGCCTGCAAAAACATTTCTGAGTCTACATTTATTCATTTGTGGCAAGCCATGACCATTACTGTTGAGGGGAAAATGGTTATTTTTACCTGTGCATGGTCTGTAATGTACAGTCCAACGTTCTCACAGTCGCTGATATTGCAGTGTTTGATGGTTGGACACGCTCCCTGGCCACTCACACATACAGCTGAACCCACTACACACATTAAAACAGAAGGGTCACACTACAGTAGGGCCGCAAGTAATGATCACTTTTACAATGATATGAACAGACAAGAGCAAGCAAACCAACAAGTTTGGGGTTTTTTGTAAGGACTTAAATGATTATCAGAGTTTATTGATCAGTTTTTTTTTCTGATTGGCATAATTTATCATTTTGGCTGTCTAGTCACTACTTCCAATACGGTGCATATACCATACAGACATGCTCGTACAGTAAGTTGGGCATGTGGTCACTGATTGACACACTTACTATAAAGGACAAAAGTTGTCTAGAATAAAAGACAGTTAACAATGCTGGGCAACACTTGCATAAAAGATAATACTGGTATCTCAGTAACAGCAACAATGATAGTGCTGCACACCAGCACTATCCTCATCAACAGAAAATGTCAAATGGTTGTGATTTTTTTTAGGTAAATGTAGATTTCACATACTGAAAATTGCTCCCAAGACATTCAATTTATTGTTGCCATATGTGATGTGCCATTTTATGCTACATGATTTAATTAAAATAAAGCACTTGATTAAATGACATGAGGTGACAAAAACAATACACAAGAGGTAGAGTTACACTGCACAATATTGGCACTGCTTTCTCCACCTCTGAAATCCAACAACAGTTTTCAGAGAGATCAGTCATAATAAAAGTAGTTGCCAAAAAAATACTACTCCAAGGGTTCTTGGTTTCCAGTCCAAGACCCAAATGACTAATTTAGTCTTTCATCCAAAGACGCAAGCTAATAAGGAACACACTGATCATTTGGTAACACACCAAAATTAGGGACGGTGTACTTTTCAAATAATATAAAACCATAGCTCCACACTGTTAATGCTATAAATCATATCATTAGTCATTTTTGAGGCTGAAGAGGTGTTAGTGTCGTTGTGACCTCCCACAGCTACAATTGATTTGTGTGTGCGTTACCTGTGCATGTTGAGCGGATGATGCAGTGGTCGATGTTGGGGCTGCAGTTGACTGTGATCTCCAGACAGTGGTGGGCGTTATGGTGCTGTGCCGATTTATCATCAGGATTAAACTGAGGAGAGAAGAGCAGCAGGGGTCAGACAGAGGCTGAGTTTACTGACAACACCTCAAGCTTCTGTCCACCCACCACATACACACTGGACTCTTCCAACTGGGGACTATCAGTGCCACTGATATCTTACACAGCAATAATGACACTATTGTAAAGCTTTTTTTCTACAGACAGTTGGTTTGAAATGACACCTTTCACACATCAGTCAAAAACCCCAATCTTGTCATGTGTACTATATTACTGGGATTGTATTAAATGGAGTTACATTCCAATCAGATCGTGTAGTCTGATTACATCCACCTGTCCGCTGCCTGAGCTCTCAAACATGGCATACGGTTAATTCATACTCCACTGGTTTGCATTTTAAACGTCAAGTGATTAACATATGATCACCTAACAAATCTGAAACTGAAACATTCTTAATCGCAAAATATAAAATCTGGCAACGAAGCATTCAAACCTCGCTTGTATGTTGATAAAAGTGTCCTTTTCCAATCCCAAAAAACTTCAGACACATTTTCGAGCTGACCACACAATTTGATTTTGTAATCAAGAGCCTATGAGCATCATTACAAGGCCTGTGTTTGTTGTTCAACTCATTTCTGATTCTTGCTTACTTAAAGCCTGTTCTCTTCACACAAAAACCGAGTCTCCATTAAGGAAATAACAACGATTTTATCCTCAGTTATATTTAAATAATAAATAACTGACTACGCAGGCCGTCCCACTATAACTACATAGCATAACAGTGAAGTGTTATGATGGGACTGTATCATATTCAGGCATTCTTCATGTGTGGTTGGAAAACAGGTAAAATCAAGCGAAAGGCGAGGTCTGTTTTTACCTTGATGGTCATGTATCCCACGTAGGCATCCTCTGAGCCCTCCATGAAGACAAACGTAGAGTCTCTAGTATTCTCTATCACCACCTTGTCAGCAACTTTACCAGGAGCTGCAAAGTAGGTGGAAAACACTCATTAACACCCGCATACATATGGAAATAAAGACACCTGAGTGTTTATCCTCGATACTGATTGCATGAGGATAGGCATGGGCCGGTTACCGGTTTCAAGGTATACCGCGGTTTGAAGGTTTCAAAACCACTAATATTTTCTGTCATACTGCTCCTACAGTATAAGCCGCCGCCCTGCTCTGTTAAATTACTTTTCAAAGACAAAGTACAGGTGCACCTCAGGCCGTGTGCAGCCCTCCATCTGCGGTTCATGTGAGCTGTCAGCTCTGTTCGGTCTACCTGTATTCATGATGGCAGAGGACGGTGCCCCGTAAAAAACAAAACAAAAAAAACGACGACGGCTGCGATTTAGAGCAGCTAACTTGCAAGACGTGCTTGCAAAGAGTGGCTGCAAAAGGAGACAATACTTCAAACCTGATTTCACATCTACAGGACCACCACCCCACACACCAAGTTAAAAGTAACGCTGTACTGAAATGAGCATATGTAACAGTTTTGAGAGTAAGCATGTCTAGCTACAGCAGATAACAATTAACTAGCTAACAACAGCTAGTTTCCCCTCTAACGTTACTTCACAAAGTTCAAAATCACGACACTGTTTTAAATATAGCCTGCTGGCTTTCTGGTGTTTTGTGACTGTGCTGCACTGAGAGGGACAGAAGAGAGAGTGTGACTGTTGCGCTTGTGACCCAGGTAGACCTGTTCAATGTAAAAAAAAAGTTTTTCTTACCTGGAATTTCAAAATAACTCATTTTAGAGCTGTAAGCGCAATAGTGTGATACCATGAAACCATGATGTTTTTGCTTAAGGTCATCATACTGTCAGAATCTCATACTGGCCCATGCCTACATGAGGCACAAACATCAAGGTAATGCCTTATGTAGTTTTCAGTGAAGGCAACATGCTTACCTGCACCAATCATGGTGATGGGGGACTCTATATAAATCCACTCATCTGTGTAGATGCCAGAGTGAACAAAGATTAGCCCATCGAAGTGGGCCTCTTGAACACCACCCAGTGCATCCTCAATGGTGTCATAGTACTGCAGGTGAAAGGCACAAATTCTTTCAGGCAAAATATACACACACTTACAATTTATCAGGAGGCAGTTTAGAAAAGCAAGCAGGTGTTTACATTAGCTGTGCTTTGCAAAAAATCTCAGTACTAAGGGTTTCTCTTTAACTACAAGGTTTTAACTTACCAGCATGTTCTCTCTGCCTTTGTATCTGCCAGGGTTACTGTAGAAATGCTCAGCAAAGCCTGGTTTTACATGAGCACCTTTGTACTGCAACATAAAAAATGCCAGGGTCAATATGCGTAGCTGCAGATCGCCTCAAACAGTAACATGGTCCTCCTCATACAACCTGAGCATCTAACAACCTTTTCCAACAGCTAACTTAGTTGAGCCGATTCAATTATATGATTTCTTCAGGTGCTAACGTGATGTTTTTGAATAGAAAACACAGAACACGGAGAATGTGCTATTTAAGAAAGTGTCCTACAAGGTTGTGGACACTTCACTTCATAATCATTTGTTTCTGTTGTTATATTCTTACAGGCATGAAGAGGTAAAAACATCAAATAATTCAAAGGAAAGAGTCTGAAAAAAATGAAGATTATTTTGTGTGGCCTTTCTTTTTTTTTGCTTCTCCTGTTAACCATCTTATGTCCCCTTATATTTAGCTTACAACGTCTTGTAGAGGTCCAGACATAAATTCATGTAATCCACAAACAGGCCATGACAGAACAAGACACACAATTTCATAAAGATTATATAGTTATTTGCAGTAACAACAAAACACTGCATTCATGAATTTCTAGACCCCAGAGTTACATGTAGAAGCAGTAAGGAATAGGACAACTGGAGATGAAAGAAGAATCAAGTGACTGTAAAAACTACAATGTGTGTGACAGCCATCCATGTTTTGTTCTCACTTTTAATTTATTTTCTGTTGCATTACAATAATAGCATGTTTGTCTTCCATTAGCCTGAGGAGCTTAGGATGTTGAGTCTAGAAAAGCCTTGGATTGACATAATTAAATAATGAGATGAACTTCACTGCAATGAATTTCACACATACTATTGTTGACACCAGCCAACAACAACACGAACACGCAAACAGATATTAAACTGATCTGTCTGTGGATGAACTGAAAGTATTTACTGAGAGACTGAACTTCTAGCAAATACTTTGTATACAGTCAAAAAATAGAAACAGAGTTTGACCAAAATTTCCCTCAGATAAAAGAGCCTGACATGTTTGTGTTTCAAAAAAACAATGACAGAGATTACCACAAACATGTAACATGTAATTGACTTGAAAAGATAAAAAGCACTAAATGGAATTTGGACTTAGCTCAATTTATAATGTATGTGCATATATGACTGAATCTGTCACTGTGATATTTCAAAATAAATACATGGACATTGATTTGCTTTCAAATAAGCTGTGATGTGTGTCGCGCTAAGTGTTTTAACTTTACAGGCACTCTTTTCCCTCGGTCAGACTTCTATTACTCTAGTGTGTAGCATGGATTTTGTGCAAAAAGGCATATGACTTTGAACACCTGTTTATTTTCCCCATGCTCATAAAAGGTAACGAGGAGGAATAAAATAAACTACATCAATGCAAAGATATCAAAGTGCTTCTGAGAGCACTTTACTCTATGAGACAACTCACCAGCTGTTGAGCTCTCCTTCCATGGATTTGGGTATTCATGCTCCTCTGGGCTGACCCTGGTAGAACCTGCCTGGCTCAGGGTGCACATCATGGTAGCGTGTGCTCAAACACCTCCATGTATAGGCGTTTCCTACAATATTAAATACCACATACACAATTTCAGTTGCCTGTCTTTTTGTTGTTGACTGTGATATTTAGAACAGGCAGTTCCATCTTCCAGCAGCACCCAGCCATAGGATGGGGAGTCGTTGGCTAGCTGGCTAAACCTCTTGCAGACACAAGCTGCCTGACAGAGGTCCTGTTCCAGCAAGTAGGAAGATCTTTAAACCACCTCATCTGGAAGCTTCTGCAGATATTGCTCTGCTGGGGCTGCTAAAATACACAAAAACGAACAACACACACACACTTCCAATGTAAGCAAAGGAAAAATATTTCCTCCAAGCACATTAAACTATGGAGTCACACTGTTTAATGGATTGCAAAATCAACAAGACCAGAACACAGAGAGAAAAAAATCGTAAAAGCTCATCTAAAACGATAACATTCTCCTTGCCCAGCTGCAGAGTTGCACACACCTGGCAGGTGGCTCTTACGGTTTCTCGTGCCGCTTGGCTCGATGGCCAAAAGGCCTCTGTCGATGAAGTGGAAGCTCCCTGTAAAGAGTGCAAGTACTGGGACATTAACTCCGTGCAAGATTCAAGCACTAAGTAATCAACTCAAAATTTACTGCTCTGTCACAAATCATTGTTCCTTCAGAGAAGGACACTATCAATCAACAATTCACTCACATATAGTACACACACACACACACTAGTCCGTAGTCATGTAAACTGCGATGAAACACTTTAAAAAAATTTACTCAGATGTTCCAATCTCACCTCCATTGGGCTCTTGCTGGGGCAGGCAGAGGCGGTGGCAGAAGGCAACAGCGGTTCTTGCAGGAAGCAGGGTCTTGCGTCTGACTGGTAGGGACATTCACAGGCTCCTGGGCGGTCCTCAATAGCCATCTCTGCTGCAGCTGCTGCGAGGAGCCTCCTCATCTGGAAAGAAAGGCAAACACATTTCATCACCACCAGGCACTTCCAGTGCACAAAAGCTGCAATAGGGGCAAGGCTGTACAGTTTAAAAAAATCACATCAGGGTTTTCCTCCTCCAAGAATCTCATTCACCTCTCAGTAACTGGAAGCAAATACCCTAAGCAGCGACCTCTTATTCTCCTTACTAATATTGACACTATGGTGTGCATTTAGCTCATGCTGTATGCACAATGCGCAGGCTAACAGGGTAATAGTTGGTAAGGCAGACAAGGTTACTGATTGATAATGTGAATGCACCCCTGCAGCCACATTACCAGTCTTTCGTGTTTTGTCATACCCAACTGATATCGGGAAGGTGCATTGTCTTTGGGTCTAAACAGTATGATCAGACTCATCTTTTATAGTGCTGTCAAATTAGGGCCACAAATGAAGTCGATCAGACGTGCATTAATGGCTAAAAAGCGAACTGCGTAGCTGGCAAATCCGCGGTGTAAACAAATCGAGCTACGGCTAGCAGGCACCGAGAACAAGGAAGGGGATATTAGGTTCAATCTGCCTGATTTGCGCTAGCTTTACCAAAACCACTGCTAGCGCACACAAAATGGACACGGTGAAATCATCCTAAAAAACCCCACCATATCATCTATCACAGCTGATCCATGTGGCCTCTTGAAATGGGCAGCTAGCTAACGTACCCCATTCGCTGCTAATGTTTTTGTGTGATTACACCCCAAAATGGCAGTCAAAGACACCACTGCAGTTACCCTCAGAATCGTTAGTGACAGCTGGGAATGCAACGGCCGGGAAGACAGGAGAGACTGTGGTTGTGCGTGTGAAGTCGATCTGTGCCCTCCAGCTGAGGTTACCTGAATATGAGCTATTAATGTTAACCGTATAGCTACATACGCATTACGTTAGGCGAAGACGTCCCCAACCTCCATCTAACCTGGTAAGCTAGCTAGCGGCGTTAGCTAGCTCAATCACTCAAGCCAAACAAAGCGCGGCCTGGCCCTAAGCCACAGGCAAGAAGCCTCGGCTTTTCCTGTGAACCCACCGCCTTTAAGGGTAGCGAACAGGCCAGTAATGTATACGAGGGTTATGTGACGACTATTATCCCTGACACAGCTTCGTCCTAAATCATTAATGACCGTGGCCCTAACACCTCTATCGTTGTTCCGTTCCCGGGCTGCACCGGGCGCAACCTCGACACTCGCCTGGGTCTCTGTTGGTGGCTCCTGACGGAATTCATCTGAGACGGTTGTTGAAAAATAGAATACTATCCTCGACCGCCCGCTTCTAAATTTGTAGCCCTCAACTTTAAACTACAACCCGGACGACCTTTTTCCCAGATACAAAACAATTGCGACCAAAAACCCGCTGGTATTTGAGGTGTAATCGCTTTTTCCTCCGTGGTGTTACTGCTCCCCCGTATCGCGCTCGTTGCCAGCTCCGTCTCGAATCTGTAGCAGGAGGAGCCATTAGCCACACGAAACAATCGCGAAAAAAGGCAGTGTCTGCTCGACCAATCGCATCTGGTGTTTCATACTCTCCTCCTGCGACGTATCGCGAACTCCATATTAGACGACTTGACAAACCTTTCTGTTGGGTTCGGAATCGGTCAAGCCGGCGATTTATCAATACATGAGCACACCAATGGTGTCGTCAAAATAATGTGCATTTTGCAGCCACGGGGTCAGTGTCAGGTGCAAAGACAGATAAAACGACTAGGGCTTAATGTTGGTGTAATTTGTAACAGTGTGCCACATTGACTGGGATTAGAATTAGATGTTAAGTGTTAATGCATTTCTACAAGGATTTCTCTATTACTCAATTTTTGACGAGCAGCAAATGACACTGCATTTGTCTAATTATTTTCCTATATGATAAGCATGGACAGATTATGAGAAAATGGGCCCTTGGGCACAGGCAAGTAAAAGGCCTCCCAGCCCTCCTACGTAAGAGACTGAGAGACATAGATGAGTGCAAATGGTGCATCCTTTGTAGTGGTTCTCTATGTCTTTGTATTCATTTTGTGTCTTTTTGTAGCCATTTTGTGTCTTTTCATGGGCCTTTTGCATCCCTACATAGTCTTTTCATGTCTCTTTGTGTTAATTGTTCATCTTTTTGTTGTTCTTTTATGTTTCTGTGGTCATTTTGATTCTTTTAGCTCCTTGATTTTCAAATGAGAAATATTAGCCGTAACTTCATGCAGAGACTGTGCCCAGTAGGGCCCCTCAGTAATCCATCCATGCTAATGAGAGATTATACTTATTATTTTCCATATTCTGGTGAAAATATGAGTGAAGTGGATTAATGTGCTTGTTTATATGGACGTTTTAACACATATCTTGAAAATTATGATTATTGCACAATAGAAACTGAATTTTAAAGTAGGAAACAAATTGTGAGAAGGAAAATGATGGTCAGACACATTAGTAAATGGACCCTTTAAAATGAATCATGCGATTCTATTTAAAGAGTCACTTCTTAAGTTGTAGTTCAAACATACAATGAGGCAAGTGCATCATTTATAGTTTAATTATCAGTTTATATTCACATTTTTAAAACTGGATCAATTTATTGATTGATCACAATTTTAGAAGTCCTTTAACTATTTCAGTGGCATGCTCATTCTTTATACTATTTGTGTCCACTTTAACTCACTTTTATTAAAGCTGACTAGAGCCTCCATCCTCAGCCCGTACACAGCCAAGCCACATGAGGTGAGTGTTTGAGTCAGAAAAGGAGTTTTGTTTTAATAAACTTGTCTGGTCAATTAGTATAATTTTATGTAATTGGACCACTAGAGGGCATTGTTTGGCTGCAAACGATGTAACGATAAGGCGATGAACTCAGTGTACTTAAGGACATAGCACAGCCTTACACACAGACTGCCTTGTTACATTGTTCTCAGGTTTGGAGTCTTTTCTTTTATTACCTTGTGTTCTGTCTGGAGATGATCTGCGTGTAGCAACCTTATCAGACCTTTCAAAATGCAACAAAAAGAATCATTTTTACTCATCAGTACAAATAAATTTGGGAGCCAATACAGTACAATGCAGAAGTGAGTAATCTTTTGAATCATTTTAGTGCTTGGAAGGAAAATTCAGGGTAATTCTAGGTTGTTCCCAAATAGAAACTTGCTGAAATCTGTATATTATAGTTTTTCTGGAGGCACAGTTTTACATTATTATTTGCAGACTAATAATGTGCTATATTTTGCATGGCCTGGTACAAGGAGGACAAGGAGGGAGACTGTTTCAGTCCAAACTTGAAGTCAGTCTTCTTCAGAAAAACATCATTCCTTTTGGTAGACATTTATATATTGATGTAACTGTTGTCTGTGTTTGTTTAATGCCACTGATTTGTTACAAAGACTCTTTTTTTATGAGGACATGTTAGCAAAGAATGCCACCAGACGTGAGGACAGAGAATTGTACATTTTATTGTTATTGTTCTGTTAAAACTAGCCTCCACATTGATGATGTGTTTTTGTAATGGCACTGCTGTAAATGTGTGCTCGTTTGGTATATTGTCGTTCACAGCTGAATAGACCATAGCAGCACAGGGATCACAATAAATCCTGCATCAGTAGCATCACCTGGTGGTATAAGAGCACAAATGCACCCACACAGTCAGTGTTGGCATGTAGGAGGCAGTGTATCCATATCAATGAGATGGACTCCTTCTTGCAGCTGCAGCCTTGAAACCCTGGCTTGCTTCTGGGTGTGTTAGTATGTGTGTGTGTGTGTGTCTGTGTGTGTGCCTTATCTAGCTGCCATATCCCTCCTCCTGTAATAAGCAGCAAGAGCAGCTGTGAAGTCTCCCCTCCCACAACCATCCACCCACTTTGGCACAAGGAGCAGAGGTTTGGTGGGGTCACTTTGTCCTTGAAAGCTCTGGATGCTCTGAAGGACAGCATTTTTAGATAAAGACAGCTCAATTTAATTTGTGTGTGTTAGTGATTTGTTCCTTTTGTTGGTACACTCACATTCACCATACAAAATCTACCCAAACAGAGACAATATAATTAAAAAAATATAAAATGATGTGAAAAAAAAACACCAAAGATACATTTTGTGCAGAACACATAGATATAGAAAGACAATGATATTTTCATCTACAAACGATAAACATAATGACACTATAGATAATAACATGTCCCTCTTTTAAACAAATAGAGAAACTGAGGGTATAGAAGGGGATGCGGAGACATTGGAGAGCTACAGCAGATGGAGTGTATGAGAAGATTATTAATCAGTATAACCCTCTGGTGTGGCTCTTAATGAATATCATTCAATCATAATGTTGAATGTTCAATGAATGTTGATTTCTTGATGTGCATGTGCTGATATCCCGAGCGTTGAAACCTTTGTTAAACTTTCAAAGTGCTTTAGTTCGTTTCGTTATCTTGGGACACCAGATGGATGGTGTTTGTTACATAAGACTGTGCATGAAAGTGAAGACAGTTTACCCTTTCTACTTTTACTTGTGATCTAAATTGTTATGATGCAGCAAACCCCACCCATCTGGCACTCCAAGCAAGTTAAAACAAACAGAAGGAATTATCTAGGACAGTAATTTGGCCTAGATTTGGTCAAAGTATCTGTACTTGTTTTGTAGCTATCTGTGCTTGGGATTGCTACTGTGCATAGAGAAGAGTTTAACCATGGGTTACATGGAAGGACGCCGGCAGTTGTGCCTGGAGTCGTCGTGGTTCAGATATTGAATCTATACAGACAGTGATTGATGTTTTAGCTGCTTGATAAAACTCAGTGTTGACCAGATAATAACAATGGTGAGTTGGGGCCTCATTTATCTCAATATCTCCATCAGAGCTAAGAAGAATGAACTTTATTTAGAGAGAAACAGGACCTCTCTGGGGAGAGAAATATGACCCTTGTGCTGACAATTCAGCAAAAAGTCTGTGGATTTTTGAAAGACAGTCAGCAGTCTGGCTTCACATCTAGACTCAGTGCGTTAGCCAAGGAGTACAGCATCACATGGCTGTTCTTTGGGGAGGTCCATGCCGGCTGCTGACAGGATGAACTCTCTGTCCGGTAAATCTGCGCCCGGGTCTTAAACAGGCCGAAGCGAGCCGCGAGGAGAAAGAAGTCCCGCCTGAAGGTGCGGGTGAAGAAGGCGTACAGGAAGGGGTTGGAGCACGAGTTGATCGGGTAGAAGAGGACCAGCAGGAGTTTGGATTCTGAGACGGTGATGAGAGGGAGCTTGAGGGCGGCCGAGATGGCGAAGAAGGAGATGGGAGCCATGCAGATGAAGTCGGTGAAGATGAGCACGGCCGTGCGTTGGGCCACTCGGGTGTCGGCGTGGGCCGGTGCTGACGAGGGGTTGCGGACAGTCAGGTAGATGCTGAGGTAACAGCCGCACACACAGAAGAAGGCCAGGATGTTGAGGAGGAGGAGAGACACAACATAGACCTGAGACACCAGAGACTCCACGTCCATGGGGAGGCAGATACTCACCTGCACCGTTAACAAATATGGACACATGTTCAGAGGCCTTGAATGTACATTTGTGTTGCTGGCAACCTGGTGGTCAAGTGGTTTAAAACACATACATGTAACCACGGCACTGGGTTCCAGCTGGGAACCTTTGTCGCCTGTCATCACCCTTTCCTTCTCTGTGTTTGCTGTCTCTCTATAGGCAAATGTCACTCTCTCAGATAAAGGCAAATATGAGATAAAAAATGAGAAAACTCTGTGATTCCTGATTATTCTGGTCCAAGAGACCAAATGGATAAAACTGGCAGCAGGACAGTATCTGATATCATAGCTTGTGGATCAGGATGAAGGAAATGGAAGCGATTCCGTTGATTCTGAAAACCAGATGGAGAATGTGTGGTCTATACACCCACCTTGCTGTAGCTGCTGACCCCAACTGTGGGCAGCAAAGCGGCCAGAGATGAGAAGATCCAGCCTGCTGTCATGATGACACACGCGTGTCTGAGGCGGAGTTTACGGTCGAGCCGCAGAGCGTGTGTGATGGTGTGCCAGCGCTCCAGAGTGATCGCTGTTAATGTGAACACTGACAACTCGCTGGCAAACACCTGCAAAATACACACAAACACACACACACATCATCATTTTCATTGATGTAGGGCTAAAGAAAAGAGCAAAGAACTCCCATGCATGCGTACACACCGTAAAGAAGCCTGCAGCACTGCAGCCCAGGCCCATCTGCCAGTCTATGGCGTGGTTGTAGTACCGGCCTCGGGTGAGCACGTCTACGGTTGCTATGACTACCAGGTAGATGCCCATGCAGAGGTCAGCAAAGGCCAGGTGGCACATGAGGAAACGAGGAACAGTCAGTTTGGATCGGCTGCCTGACGACACAAGGGTGGAAACAGAGAGGTTAGAAAAGCGACTCTGACAAACACAGAGCGGCCACTCTTTGTATACCCAACAGTAAAAAGATAAACAAGTATTAACAGTTAAGTGTCCACAGGTTGATATCTGAAGGCGAAACAGAGAAGAGCTTGTCAAAATGCAAAAAGTATAAAAAGGGACTAAAATATGACGACTGACAGACTAGAAATGATTTTCCTGTTCAATACCTAATAATACAAAGAGTACCACTGTGTTCCCCAGCAGAGCGAGGATAGAGATGATCCAGATGAGGACCCGTAGGGAGACGGCAGACATAATGTCCTCGCAGGGGTTGAACTCGTCGGGCATTGGGCTGCACGTGATGGAGGTGGAGTTGGAGCAGTGGTCTCTGAAGAAATGAAAGTTATCCTGAGCCTCGGGGTGGGAGCACAGGGAGTTCCACCTCGATCTAACAAACACAAAGTGTAAACCAAAGCTATGACGCTTTTTCATTTTTCATGTTTTTTTGATGTTCGTCTATAAGTTTATGATTAAACTCTGTGCTTGATACTACAGCACTGGTTTAGAAAGACAGTCAAGAAAGCAACTAAACATGTTTCCTAAAACATTCAGAAACCTGTGTAACTGTATGTGCACCTGTTCCTGTGTATGTTTTGGAAGGCGCAGCAGTGGGAGGGGTATGTTAGGTTGGCCTGGTGCAGTTTGGTGAAGAGCTGCAGGGGAGGAAGTTTCTTCAGGTGGAAGGCGGACTGCGCTATCAGCCTCTGGAGTCCACTGAGGATGGAGTCCGGCAGGGAGCTGAGGGCTGTGTGAGAGATGTCGCTGCAGGAACGAACACAAACAAATGTGGATTTAGCAGGGGAATAACTGGAATTTCAGAATCCATGCCATTTTGGACAGATGTCTCCTTTGATATGCTTTATATAATAGGTATTTGATATACAATCAGTTCATAAAAGCTGTTGGTTTATCCCTCAGGAGTCCAGATTGATTTTGTTAGATTTCAGACGACTTTGTGTGCATTCATTTTTGTCTTTGTGTAACATCTTTTATCCTGTTCTTTTAAGTATAAAGCTGCCAGGAGCCCCAGATACATGAAAAGGAGACAGGCACCTACAAAACTTGACAAACATTTGGTCATAACCACTCAAAGTTATTATTACACAACAGTTTCAGATTGTAAAAAATATTATTTCACTATTTATACACACAAAAACAACAGAAAAATGTATAATACAGTCTATTTAGATTAAAAATGATTTCATTCCAACTAATTTCTGTGTCTATGTATGCCTGCAAATCACTGAAAATATTAATAATTTACTGTTTGAAATATTATTTCAGAATTAATTGAATGGTAGATACTGTGCAAAAGCCCAACATCAACACTTTCAACTGGTTTCCTTGGCCTGTCTCTACATGATATATATTGTTACTGTAAATAAAACATGCTCAGTGTATTCATTGACTACAGAGGGTTTAAGAAGCGATCCATAAATATTTATGCCAGCAAAACTCCAGTTTTGCTAGGAATAAAACCCTGAAAATCAAATTTCCCGAACTGAAAATTAATGGAAAGAGCTACTGTTTGATTGCCAAGTGATTGCTGAGATGTGGAGTGAAAAAAACCACCACAGCTCTGACAGCCCAAATAAAAACACAAATACTTTTTTTTCTGATTGCTACTTCAATGGAAAAAGGTGTCTCTTTGTTTGGGGGAATAAACAGGTCTCTGTGGTTAAAATTAACCTGCTCTCGGTTTATTTTTACCTTAAATTTGGCTTCTCGTTTCTAAGCTTCTTTTTTTTTTTTTGAGTCTCCCCACACATGTCACATTGTTTTCTCCAACATCCTGAGTTTAATAAGTGATGATGAGGAGGGTGAATCATGCAGGCATGAGTTAGTGTTAGATGTCATGCTTACAGTACCACCAACTCACTGGAACCCACAAAGGCGTTGGGATTGACGTGAGTGAGCTGTTGGTTGCCTCTTAGGAACCTAGAGAGAAAGAGAGAGAGAGAAATTAAATATGTGAGCTGACTTTTTTTTGGTAAATCTTCTGTTAGTAATTGTGTCTCTGCCTGTGACTCACAATCTGTGCATCTTTGTGCTGTTGAAGGCGTCACTTGCCACCTCCTTGATGCCATTTCTGGTGAGCCGTCTGTCATTAGGAAGAGATGCCAAATTACAGTCATGTGGCTCCAACACAGAACATTTCCAACAGTAAACTTATCTGAACTATCTCAGCTAATTTTAGTGTGTGCAGCTCTTTTGTTCTCAGAGACTAAAGCTGTGTGAATCAATGGGATTTTAGTCAAACAAATTAGTATTTATTATGTGAGAGTTCTTTTTCTCCTTCTTCCTTTTCTGATTTTTAACAGCCTGAACCAGGAAGCTGGGGGCAAAATATGTGTCGTGGATAAATTTGGCAGTGTTGGTAGACACACTCAGATTGTACCTCAGTAAAAGTAGTAACAACAATTTAAAAGAACTTCATTACAAGTTAAAGTCTTGAATTTAAAGTGTTACTCATTCACTTTCAGGCAGAGACTTAAATTACAAGACTGATACCACTCGTATGTCTACAGAGTAAATTTGAAGCTAATGTTCAGAGAACGTTAGCTTAGCTTATCTTAGCACAATGACTGGAAACAAGGGGAAACAGCTACAGTAATCTGGTTGTCAGATTCGCCTACCTGCACATTGAGCTCATTAACTAACACATTATATGCACACCGTGCTTCTCAGTTTGACCAAAAAACACTCCAGGAAGTTACTGGTCCCTGGTGATAAATTGTCTGGTTCAGTTTTTCTATGGATAAAATAAAATTACTGAGCTGTAGCATGCTTTTCTTTTTCTTTAACGTTTGGACAGAACCAGTCTAGCTATAATTAATTCATGAACATACAGTAAAACATACAATATTTGATTTTCAAATATGGTGAAGGAGAAGTAAATTAAGTAGCATACAATGAAAAAAAAACTCAGGTGCAAGTGCAAGGACATCAAAATTGTCCTTACATTCCACCATTTTTGATCAATCAGCTTTACATTTTGAGTATTAGCAGTAGTAGTAATCATAGTTATATATATGTATGTAGTTGTCATATTAGCAACATCTGAGTTTTTTCACAGACATTACTCTCAATTTAGTATTATTTTCAAAAGAAAATTAATTAATGACAACAAAAACAGCAACAGGATTAAAATATATGTCACTGATTTACTGGGCCTGATTCAATAGACGTACGCGATTTTCAGCACCTTAAAATGGGGGATGTTGGAAAAAATAATAAGGTGATTTTTAGCAGGAAGAGAGTTAGAAATGTGCAGAAAAGGGAGACAAGCAGGAGGAGATATTGTAGAGCTCAGTAAAGAGGGCAGAGAGCATTTCAGGGAACATTCATCACTGCGTATGTAATGCCCACTCGGAGCGAGCTGTGTGAGGGTGGTGTGTTTCTAAAAAAATTATGAATCCCTTACATCTCACTGATAGTTTGAGTGCAGAGGCCTCTGAAGGCATTGGCGGGGACTCTCTCAATGTGGCTGTTCTCCTGCAGGTCACTAAGCAGCACAAAGATCAAAACATGCGTTATAAACAACACTGAGAAGTAAATAATAGAAGTGCATTTTCAAGCAGAAAAGCAGCCAGTAGCTGTATGTACACTTAAGGTGCAACATATTAGGAATACATGCTGCAATCCCCTTCAAATCAATTCCTTTTAGAAACTGGTGGATGTCAGATGGGAGTCAGTTTGAAGATGGATTTTTTATAGGTTGCTGGAGACTAAGGACAGATGGTTTGCATCCCTGATATTCTGTTTTGTAAGGACTACTCAGTGCGTAGGTTTTAACTGCAGTGTTACATGTTTAATGGTGTGATTTCTTCTGGGTGTATTTAATTCAGTGTGCATACAATAGCCTATACATTCAGGTGCATGTGGGAATAGTGGCTGTGTGGGCGTGTGCGTGTTTGTAGTTCATTCGTATATTGTGGTGAGACTTACAACAGAAAGCCGTGGGCCGTGGAGCGGATCTTGGTGAAGTCTGGAAAAACTCTCAGTCCGGTGTTAGAGATGGTCCTGTGATGTGCAGATTAACCAACCAAATGTTACTACATTCACACGGCAACCCCCGAACAACAGACGACTCAGTGCAGTGAGTCACGGTGATAAAATCAGACAATGTAGCTTTCATTGTAACATGCTGGGACAAAAAAAATTTAACAAGTGAGGAGATTCCAAGACAGTTCACGGAGAAAGCTCAGGTGCCAGAGAGATAAATCAGATATTTAAAGAGCTCCCTGTTCCAAACAACTGTCTGGCAAAAACACATGACAAGTTCAGCCTCATTCAGCCTCATTATCTGTACAAAAACGGATTCCTGAGCTTTGAAAAGAATAAACTGGATTATTTCCTAAAAGTATATATATTTTGAAAGGCAAGGTTTTTGGCCATTAAGCAACCTGAAAACCTTTTTTAGTAGTTAGTTCAAGTGTTTTTTAGATCTGTAGTAAATAGTTAGGAATACATGAATACATGCCAATACATATCTCAGAGATAATCATGCTAGCTTTTTGTTTCTTTTATGAAGCCTTGAATGGCCTCATTTCAGGCTTTTAAAGATGATCCTCTAATGTCTTTTAAATGATTTGAATTCATGGGACCAGGTTCTTTAGGACACATTTAACATTGAACATTTAATCAGAAACATTTTAGATATAATTCAAAATACAGTGTTTTTGTTCTGAGGGTTTTAAGGAAATTGTTTTTTTTAAACCACTGACTGTTCTGTTTTTGTGGCCCAGTTCTTACAAATTGGGACAAACATGACAATAATAGTTATGATTAATATCAGTGAGAAATTTTAACATTACACTGTCCCTTGTAAACAGCTACCCTGAGACTGTTTCAAAAGACAAGCCAAGACAAACAATACAATTTAGCATTTTTGTAATAAATACATTAAAATATTTCTACTTTTATTGTGGAAAAAAACTTCCTTGGTATGAGGGGTGACACTTGATTTCTCCTCCAAAGGATCCAAGCTAATTAAAAAATGATGTCTCTGGTCGTGTGGGGGCCCGTCAGAAGTAGGCCTGTCACCCATGACCCATTTTGGACTCACAATCAGTTTTAAAAGCACAAGTTGAAGAAGTATGTGTTCCTCTTTGCTGTGCTCTCAGAGAGTACTTACAGATACTGCAGTTTCATGATGTTCCTGAATGCATCTGGATGGATGGAGCGCAGGTGTTTTGACTTTGTTATGATTCTGAGAGAAACACATACAGTCACGTACTTATCAATATAAATGACTGGTCTTGCAATTACAGGGTTTCACCACTGCCATTATCCTGTCAGTGATACTCACATCTCAGTGAGCTCTGGGAGATTGGAGAAAGCAAATGATTCAATCCTCTCCAAGGCAACATTCTCAGAGATGAAGCTGAGGGAAACACAAGAATATGACATTGTCAGGTTTTCATTCACACTGGGTCTTTGACGTATTTTGTCTCCCGCAAGCTGCCAGGTCCACTCAGCTGTTTGGGTGTGCAGCTCTTCTTGTTCCATAACAGAGACTAAACACACAAGCATGTTGGATAATATATGTCACGTGCACAATGGCTTTTAGAAATCTGTATACTCACATGTTGGTGAGCTGCGGGAGGTTAGCGAAGGCAAATGCACCTATACTCTCCAGCATGTCGTTCTGCAATATGATACTAGTTGTAGGCAGTGGAGAGAAGAGGAAAAGGATAAGTAGTGATACAGATAATTTTTTCAACCTCATTGAAGCTTAGTCACAAACAAAACAGGAGACATTTGTCATCTGATCTGTAACAGTACTTTTGAAAAGACCACAGCACTGACCACAAAGTTAGTGTGAGAGGGTCAGAAACATAAATAAACAGAAAGGAAGGCCCTGCACACTTACAGCAGGTCCAATTCAAGTATTCGAAAATAAAGCTATGCTTTTAGCCTCTAAACAAAAGGGAACATTCCAAGCTTCCAATAAAACCAAACCCTGTGCACTTTTACCTGTTCATGTGAGTACACATGGGAAATGCAGTTCTTAATTGTAGCTCCCAAGAGCCAAATACATAGGAAGCTACTCAGATGCAACAAATCTCAAAAACTGAAGATAAGTCAACACAGAAATGAGGGAACCAGATTTTGATTTCCTTGTACTGGATCTAAGTAAAGAGCCATCCTTTCTCTATAACCTTACAACTGCAACAAAAAAAAAAGAAAAAAAAACTGAATAAAGGCAGAGGTATGGAGATAAATGCATAATGAAAGTAAAAATAAGTTGTAAAAAGTCAAATATAAAGTCAATCAAGTAATGAAAAGTCATAATCATTTATAATTTCTTTGCACAAGATTTTAGCACAAATATAATTCCATATTATTGTGTTTTCTTGTTTTCCGTTAGTTTCACTTGTGTAAAAATGCTATGAATTTTAAGTTCAGAAGAATGACGCTAAGTATATCTAAAGATAAATTTGCTGGTGAGGCCTGGCCATAGACCCCGACCCCACCTCTCCTCACTTCTTCTCTGTCTGGATGATCCATATCTTGATTGTTTTGACCTCCTCGGTTCATTATGTTCCACATCAAAGAATAAACATGAGCAACAGACACACACACACACACACACACACACACTTACAGTTTCCTGAGGTGCTGCAGGCTGGTGAAGGCGCCCTGGGGAATCACTCTGATCTGCGTCTGCTTAACTTCCCTGTTGATGCAGAAAGGAAGAATCATCAGCTCTCAAAAAAGCACTGATCACAGGGACGTAATCACTGAAGAGAGATTCTCAGTGAAAAGTCGTCTGTGGCCAGTGATGTTGGTTGTCTAGGATTTTCACTTTGTATTTTCAGTGAATGAAGAATTAGGTCGACGAGGCCATGGACTGTTTACTCACTCACGTTGGGGATTTTCTTTTCACGCAAGAAGCAAACAACAGAGTGTCTATACAAGATACCAAACTTATTTTGCATCTGGTAGTTGTAGATTGCATCTGAAATGGCCATCCATTGCTGCATACTTGTAAATATCTCCACTGTTCCTGAGCCTTGACCTTTGAGCAGAACAGAACAGATGAGAACACACACATCGTTGGGAGCTGGGAGTTCACAGTACGTCTCTTGGGAATAGTCGCTACTTCTGCCACAGAGTATGTCCTCCTTTGTGTATGTGTGTGTGTCTGCTGTATTTGTATGCTTTTTTAAGTAAGATTATATATATCTGCACTCCATCCTTGTGTATGCCTTCGCACGTTTGTGCAAAATCTTCAGATCTCCTTGTTTTTCTTCTCAGTCTGATTTTGCCTTTTGTCTCTGTTTCCCACGTGGTGTTAACATGTATGCAGGCCTTCCACATGTGCCCACACCCCACATTTGATATTGAAGTTTGTCCGTCTATCCACTCAGGATTCACCGCCAGGTCGTAGAGAGAAGTAGTGTGAGATGTTTTGGTGCTTCCTGCCATGCAGTGGTGAATGAAGGGGGCGTGTGAGAAGCTTTATGCCTGTATGAGGATGTAGGAGGTCTCTGCTGGCCTGTGTGTGTGTGTTTATGTCAGTGTGTGTATAAAGATCATGTTGGAGCATACTGCCAGATCTTGATAGGATATTGGTAAAGATATTTTTGCGGATTTACAAATTACATATTGTGTCCCTCTTGCAAATAAAATCACAAACAAAGCAATCTTTAGTCACAGTAAATGAAGTATATTATTGGATAGACTACTACTGCGCTGGTGAAAATAATGTTACTGAGATAACATTATTTGTAGACTTAGTAGCATGTATACGCAGGCTAAAATAAAGAAAAAGCGAAAATAGTTTTGCTGTGCAAAGTTAGCTGAAAACAAGGCTAGCTTATTTTTTACTGTAGCTTGGCAGTACAGAAAGGACTGACAACTAACATAGTTATGTGGGCACATAGCGGCCCTCTCGTCCACATAACTGAGGTACCGGCTTTTAACAAGGGTGCTTCTTGGGTGCTAATTGCAAAAGCTTTCGATTTAGCTGGCCTAACGTTGCACCAGTGGCGTTAAACTCTGTTTTAAATTGCTTTAAAAAATCTCAAACTTGTCAACTGCAACCATTTCCTCTTCTCTTTCTAAGCGGAAGGAAGCGTGGAATGACAAGCGAGCAGGTTTAGACTCAGACCTAAACCCAGAAACCTTGGATACAGCACCGACATATTAGAGCAGAGTGCCTCAAAGCAGTTGCCTTTGAAACAGTAGTACTGTCAGTGCGTGACATCACACTTAAACAGTGATGCATTGTGTTTAGCTGCCCAGTGTTTTCAGTCAAGTAGTCACCCTGGATTTATCCACTAGATACGAGATTCAGTGTGGCAAGTCCTCTAAAAGTAACTGGTTGGGAGGCCGAGAAAAAGTTTTCCAATTTATATTTTTGACACATCTTATTAACCTTTCACTACATTTTTGGGAGCTTCATAGTTTTCGATTTGCATTTAAACTGAAAATAATGGCAGTACTAAGTTTGTATTATTTACAGGTCTAGAGTAAATTATATAGATATCATTTTTCTGATTGCATGTCTGCTTTTTAGCTTCAAAGTCATGTCATGAAACTAACAATGAAAATAATAATGTGGGACAGGCGTGATTCTGTTTCATCCGTCATATATTAAATGTGCTGAAAGATGAGCAGAGTTTGATAGTGATGGACATAATACTCCTCTCTCCTCCACTTCCCACACATCAGCAGTACAGCCAGCTTGCAAGGATATTTTGCATTCACGCCCTTTCTTTGACAAGCAATTTTTTTGGTTGACATTTTCATCTTTATGTATCAGCTTCTCCTCTCCACACATGCAGTTGTCTCTTGTATTGATAAATAGTTGAGTGTGTGTGTGTGTGTGTGTGTGTGTGTGTGTGTGTGTGTGTGTGTGTGTTTTGCACTGTGGGAACTTCATGTGGAGGAATAGAGCTTTGTAATTTATTCCAAAGCAGGAAGAAAAACGCAGCCTTGAGCTCCTGACATGACCACACACACACACACACACACACACACACACACACACACTGCTCTCACAGTCTCTGTCTCACACACACAAGGTAGAGAAACATGATTTGAGAGTAAGTCAGAAAGGTAGGGGTTACTTGAGATGCGAATTGCACCGAAAGCGGTAGATGAAGGACTGAGGAGAGAGGATCCATGATATCTGTGTATATGTATGTGTATGCGTTTATTGATGTGATATAGTTGTGGATTAATCTGCTGCTGATTATTTCTGCCTGTAGGGAGGCATAGGTGAAAATACTGAGTGGTTTCCTGACTCTGCAGAATGCCAACTATAGACACTCTCTTTGCTCAACAAGCCAAAGTATAGATTAAAAGTCAGTCCACCTTTTTTTCATCAGATATCAAGCACAGGTGCAACTAATATCATTACTCTCCATTGGGAGGTCAAGTTCCAGAGCCCCTGTTACTGTGCATTTTAATAAAACTTAGTAAGACACTTTCCATGGACCACAGCCATGAGTTAAAGTTATTACTGGATCCACCTGTATTTTTGAGTGTACATCTTTTTCCTTTCACTGTTATCGGCATGGTTCTCGGCATCACAGTGTTGATCAGTCTTCCCAGATTAATGCTGTTTTAATGTTGCCCCAGCAACAGAGTGGTCTGTAACTGAATTCAGGTATGACATTATTAACCTCATTCTTTTGTTAGTTACCAATGCACAGTATCAAAAGTGCTGCAGAGACAGATTATATACACTATATCTCTGCATACTTTAGTAGCCACTAATGTAGTCTTGACCGCTAGTCTCAAAGCAGAGATGAAGAAGGCAGACTACACGGTCTAGTAGTCACTTCTTTCCAATTTTATATTTTTCAAAATATTAGTTTGTCTCACTTGAGATAATTTATACGCCGGTATTCCCAAGAGCAGTGAACAGATTTTTGCATTTCAATCAGCATTTCACCTTTAATGCCAAACATGGTAATAATGGCTCAGAGTGATTCTTCTTGGTGATCTTGCCTCAAACAATGAAAACTTTTCCTCTGGCATATCCCAGACCAAGCTTTAGATTTTTCCCTTACTGGTTGTTGAATATTTATCCCTCCTAATTCATCATCCATCCAACTGTTTTGTTTTCTGATGTATGATGAACACTACCTTGTCTAGAACACAGGTATGGAACTCCTTCTATAAATGTTGTTGTATATTTAACAAGGTAATTGGTGACTGTGCCTGGTGGCGCTGGAGTTGTTTCTTATTCATACCTAAGGATAGCAGGGCTGCGTCTGTCTCTGTGCTGTAGATGGCAGTGGTCAAGGGCAGCACAGTGACAGATGGCTACAGTCTAACACAAGCCTTTTGTTGAGCACAGAATGTTCAGCAAAAGACATAAAGAAAGTCGGAGACGGGGAGTGAACAAGATAGCAAGACTTGGGAGGTGTTTGTTGAAATAGCAGGTCCTTGTTGCTCCCCTCACCTGAGGACACAAACTCAACTCTGCAGTCTCAGGGATCTTTCATCCGGCAAACAGCAATTCTGCAGAGACTTATACCGTTCACTGCACTGACTCATACTTCAAAGCCCTGCTCGGTGTGTGCGATGGGGTATTTATGTGTGTCTAGTGTCCCAGATAGATGGAGTGGGACTTGTAAGAAAAGGTGCTGCTTTCCTTACTTTGATAAAGTGAGAGGTGAAAGGGAATAGGAGGAATGTGGGGGGAATCTGCAACTTGTAGATAGTTTTGTTAGAAGCGACAGTCAAAGGAATATTTTGACATTTTGGGAAACATGTTTATTTGCTTTCTGGCGGAGAGTTAGATAAGACGATCAGCACCACTCTCATGTATGTTTGTTGAATATACAGCTACAGCCAGCAGCTGGTTAAGCAGAGAGACTGGAAACAGGGAAACAGCTGGTATGGGGATGTCCAATGTGGGGCTGCAAAAAAAAGGACTTCTTATCAATTAATCAATCTTATCTTCCTGAATTGTTTAGTCTATAAAATGTCAGCAAATATTGAAAAACACCCATTACAAGTTCCCAAAACCCAAGGTGACATCTTCAAATGTCTGATTTTATCTCGTCAACAGCCCAAAACCCAAGGACATTGAGTTTATTATTATAAAAGACAAAGAAAACCAGATAATATTCCTGTTTGAGAGGCTGGAACCAGAATATATATATATATATATATATATTTTTAAAAATCACTTTACTTAAGCAGTTATTTTTTTGTGAACTGACCAACCCAAATAATTTTCAAATTATTTTGGTATTTTGCTGGTTAATTAAGTCTATTATAATGAGTGGAAAAACAACAATTAGAGCATTTTATTAGGTGTTACATTCTAGAGTCTTTCAGGAATTTACAGGCTGCAGCCAAGAAATAGTCAGACCCATGATAAAATGTCAAATTGTCGTTTTTAAATTTGTTTTTGTATGGATAAAGCAAACAAGCTGTAACATGTTTACAGTGAGCTGTAAACAAGAGGTGTTTATCTTTGGATAGATTCATACTATCATACTATCTAAGCCAACCATTATATTTAACAAACATGAGAATATTACTGATCTTTTATTCTAACTCTCTGCCAAAAGCAAATTAATGATTTCCCCAAAAATGTTGAACTACTCCTTTAACACACATTGTATCTTAATTAGACACCGATCTGCTCTCATGGCTGAGGGCAGATGATGACACAGTGACACAGTACTAACTGTCTGCGGGCAGATGGGAGCAAAAACCAGCACACAAACGCACTCCAGGCTCACTTGGGTAATATTTTATTTACTCATTAATCTTCAAAACTATTTTTCATAATAAATTTCCACTTTATGTTCATCAAAGAACCGTAACAATAAAAATAAAAGTAAATACTGTAGAAAAATTGTACATATAGAAAATAAACATGGTTAATGAACACCTAGATGTAGAATCCCATTGGTTGAGACACCTCCTTTGTTTCAAATGGCAACACAACAGAGATAGAGGGAAAAGAAAGCGACAGACACGGAGGAACTGGAAGGGCAGACAGGGAAACATATTAAACAAGGGGAGAAGGAGAGAAGGGAGGAAAAGGAGGTCAAAAAGGCCAGTTAAGGATGGAGAGAATAAGGGAATATGTTAGGTTAATTTTGACATTATACTTTGAAATCTCACACACTCATTTTCACGTCCTTTCATGTCCTCGCCCTCATCCATTTTGCATGCATCTGACTGGTTGGTTACATCGCTTGGAAGAACTGGAGGGGCGTGTTCACGTCATGGCACTGTTTGTATTGATATATCACGGGGCTACAGTTCTTGAGCTGTAGAGAGCTCAGACACTGCAAAAGTCCATAAACAGATAATTATGCTGTAGCCCATCGGAAACCCATCTGTCTGTCCTGTATTGATCATGTCATGAGTCAACCAATAGCATGAAGACAAAAGGATGCAAAGAGAGGAGAGAGAAAAGGGAGAGCCAATGAAATCAAAGCAACTAAAGTTGTCATAGAGCCAATGGCAAAAGGAACTGGATTTTCTATCTATTAGCAACACATGGTAACATTTACTTTGTTCAGTTTTTGATTCTTTTCCTCGGCTGGTTTTTGCTATAAAAGGTGGTTGGTTAGAGCGGGTATAGTGGGCGTGGCCTATAAGACATCAGGCTAGAAAACAGGACATGGCCTGCGGTGGGCGCGCATATCCAGGCGTTGCAGTGGAGTTACACTGCAACCCGCAACACCCCCATCCTCCTCCTCCTCCTCCTGCTCCTCCCCCCACAAACAAACCTACCACCTCTGGACTTAGTGGGACACGCCACCACTCCACAGCACAGCTCAGAGACTCGGGGCATGCAGCACACTCAAGATGGTCACACTTTTGTCAATGAGGATTTGAACTGAGAATCGATTTAGAGATTAAATCATTGTTGAATCCCACACACTGAAAACCATTTGAAGTGCGTATTTAGAAATACTTCAAGCCAAGGTGGTAAGTTTATGATGGTGGTGCGTCACGGTGTAACCTCTGGAGTTTCAACGCGGTATAAATCACACGGAGTAAGATAATTCACGTGCAATAAGACCCCCCCCTCCCTTCCCCAAAGAGTCTATACTGCCCAAATGTTCTTCATATTCATCATTATCATTGCCATAACAATTATCATAATGGTCTTTGTCATTTTCACCATTGTCTTCTTGTATAGTCTTCAGAGTCAGTTATGAAGATATGGTGGGTCTTTAGCATTGCAGGTATGTGTATGTCTGCATGTGTAGATTGTTAATATTTTGGTGTGTGTGCATGTGTGTCGTATGTATGTGTGTGACACCGCTGTCATGCACGACTTGGTGTCTGTAGGTAGCATCTGAAGTCTCAAGTATCCTGTCCAGGAAAATATCTCTCAGTTTTCCCGCTGATTCCACCTTCATGATTTACAGGCTGCCATAAAACATCAGCTCTGCAGCATTAACAACCACAGCCCATCCGTTATATTAACAGCACCAGCCCTGCGTCTGCCTATTCACTTGTAATTCACTGCCGCTATGGCTACACCCTGACTTCCTGTCCTGTTGCTTGGGATTAGACTTGGACCATTGGTGTGCTTGTTTCTTCAGCATCCTCAGTGCTTCATTGAGTCCCATCTGCTAACAGGGAGGAAGGCCAAGAAGCTTGGAAGAGACACTTAGTGCTTGTCTTGGTGCTTTTACATCATCTTTGTTCTTGTACTCTGCCTCTCACTCAACACACTCAGTCTGCCATTGGCTTCACTTAAAGTCTTCCTTGGCCTCTCTGAGTCCTGGAGAGGTGCTGCTGCGGCAGGGGAGTGATTGGTCTTTTTATCCGGCTGGCCCCGAAATGGTTCTTAACTGGGAGTTGAACTGGTGCTTTCTAAATCATTTGGAATGGTGTTTATGTTCATAAAAGAAGCCTCTCTCAGAGGCTCTGCGCATTGGTAAATACTGTACAATAAGGGTCCATGCCCTTGGGCCAGTCTGTATGAGTGTTGTGTGTGTGGGTGTGTGTATGTTTGTGCTTAAATGTTAGTGTGTGTTTGTGCTTGAATGTGTATGTTTGTGCTTGCCAGCATGTGTGCAGGTGTGATTATTGGAGAGTAAACATTAACATCAGCATGTCTATGTCAGTGTGCATGTGTGTATTCTTTTTTTTTTTTTTTGGAGAATATATCTATTTATGTACATATACCGTTATATATAAAGGTGTATGCGTATATGTCTGTGTGTCGGACGTCTTCTGCCTCAGACATAGTACTCCTTGTCTTTGTTCTTCTTGTTCTTGGAGATCTTGGCGATGCCCAGTGGCTTGTCCTTGGCGCTGCCGTTGGGCTGTGTGGCCGAGTTGCTGATGTAGTTGCGGCTCTCGTCCACGTGATAGGATCCTTCGTCGCGGTTGCGGTACTTGTACATGGCGTAGAGGAGGATGAGGATGCAGAGGGCGGCGGCCGCCACGATGCCCACCACCATGCCCGTGGTGCTGCTGCTCTCCCGCACCACCTCGGACGGACCCGGGAACACCTTCACCTCCGGCAGGGGAGGGCGGGCTGTAAGGGGAGAGGGGAGGCATGTGATGTTCCATCACAGTTTATGGCATACATTATTAATTTGGATTACATGTCCAGGTGGTGGGCGGAGTGCTGGAGCAAGAAGATACAATGCATCATCACGATGAATTATTTGACATGCAGTTTGCATAATGCTACATGCTGGCTTCAGCTTAGAGCCATATTATCACATAATGTGTAAACAGATTACATTACACCATATTGAGAGGAGGGCCAAAGCACAGGTGAACATTATATCAATTTTTATTACACACATTTGACATTTTATGACATACACCAGCAATGAGGGCTGCAGTATGGTAATATATGACACCACATTAAATGTTTGGAGTCCTAAAAATTTGCATATGAATTCTTTGGGCTGCATAGAGATGAGGTGAGGCAACGGAAAGGGAAGAAAGAAAAGGAAAGAAACTGATAAAATGGATAACAAGGGATAAGGGAAGGTGAAGTGAGGAAATGAAAGCAAAGTAGAGGATGGAGGCGAAGACTGGGGAGTGGATGGCGAGTGTTAGGAAATGCCTGGAGGCAGAAACCTAAGTGGAAATGAAAAATTCATTGTAGCGAGCGACAAAGCTGTAGAAAAAAAAGAAACGACAAAAACCTGAGCGACAGTGGATATGGAGGACACATGGACAAAAACTGGGGAAAAAAAGACACTGTGATATGTGGACAGCTCTTACCTGAGCTGGGGTCGCAGGGATCAATGTCTTCATCATCGCTGGGACATTCAGCTGACGCCACCAGCAGGTCGTCTGCTGACTGCGGAGAGAGAGCATCCAGGAGAATTAGAAGCAGAAACACACACACACATAGACACAAACATTTATCTACAACATCTCAGAGAAAAAACAAAACAAAAACAGCCTGTGCTCCACACCCCTTCTGTTTATTTTCTACATGTGTGAGCACACCGCACCAATCCATCGCCTACTCATTTTCCACTTTGCCACAAACACTTTTGCCTGTTACGGCCCCCAGCAATGGCAGACGGCCAGAGTAGAGAAGAAGAAATGAGAGGGGAGAAAAGAAATATTGAATCCTGTTTAAAACCACAAGGGGACAGCCAGTTATCATCTCAAACTCTTAACCCTCCCCCTGTTTTTTCTCCACCGGCCTTTCTATCCTCCACACCTTCTCGCTTTCCTCTGTTTTGCTCTCCATCTGATACTGGCAAGTGTTCATATGTGCTGGAGAATGCGCAGTGTAAAGCTAGAAAAAGAAGAATAGAACCAGTTTTCATTAAAAATTCCATCAAAGCACTCAGTAGTTCATTTAAATCTCTTTTATTTCACACCTCTCCATAAGCAGCATGTCAACAACCCACTTACATTCAACCTATAACCTACAACAACCAACTAATATCTCAACAACCGCTCTGTCTCCGTGACTCGCTCCTGAAAGGGTTTTTCTCTCCATCCCTGCTCCTCCTGTTGCCATGGCAACTCTTAAGTTCAGGCTGTTAAAAATGATGGGGAATAAAAAAAGAAAAAAAAAAAAGGAGTGTGTACCCACAGTGGGGACCTGTGCATTGATTTTGCCATTCCAGCCAGTGTGAGGAGGGGGGGAGAAACAGGGCGGGTGGGAGTGAAAGATAGATGGATGGATAAAAGGAATATTTAGAGGAGGCTATTGGGGGGTGAGAGAGAGAGAGAGAGAAAAGAAGAAGGGATAGGAGGAGGAGGAGGACTTCAAAGTGCTGCGGTCTTTACTTAAAACCGTGCTAATGTGCTCCGCATATTCATGAACTACTGTTAAACATCGCCCGCCTTGACGCTTCGGCATGAGAGATTTGAGTGTGTGTGTATATGTGTGTGTGTGTGTGTGTTTTAACCACACTGGGTGCTCAGTGCCAGCACTAAATTAAAATTGATTGTGATGCATTGCAGCAGATGTTAGTAACCCATGAAAGTAGAGGGAGCCAGGGGCAGAGCTATAAAAGAGAAGAACTTATATATCACAATCAGATCGAAACAGAATCGAACCAAATCGAAGTACTAAAATGGTCGATGATGTCTAGCCAAACCAGGCAGTATTTCAAATAGATATTCATTGTTGCTTTGTTATCTGCCTCTAGTTCTTCGCCTTGTTGCCTTTGAAGTGAACACAGATTACACAAGGTTGGTACGCAGTTTATTCGTATCTGAAAAGCCTATGCTGCCTTGTACAGGTGTCTTGGTCCCCGATGTTCATAGTGTGGTTTGAAGGCTTTGCCTGAAATATATATTAGGTTATTGATGTTGACTCTGTCTCTTCTCCACTGATTTTCCAATCAGTTCTGCCCACTGGGCTGCCAAACATGAGGGTGAGCTTAGCCTCTGGAATCAAGCCAAATATCAAAACCTGTGCCTTTGCCAGAATCCAACAGCACAAGAACCAAATCAGCCAGTGCAGGGAAACAACATCACCCTGGACACTGTCACTGACTAACGTCACCATGCTTGATTATTGATCCAAAGACACCTATGTGCCCTCCACGGGCACCTGTTTTGAATCCTGATTTACGCTAAAACAAAAAGCAGACTGCTAAATTTAACAAGACCCCTCCTCTGATCTGTGACATCACCCCATCAGCTGACCACCTCATTCAAACGGGAAGGTGTCAATTGGACTATTGATCCACCTATCACATGGGAGACAATGAGCATGAGGAAAACTAGAGACACGCTAAACACAACTTAAATCTCATCAATAATCCACTGAAGTTTGAGGAAGATGTGTGAAAAAGATGTCTGTCCAAGAAACCTCCGCCCCTCCAGCCACCCTCCACCTCACCCGCCTTCTGTCCCTCCCTCTTTGTCCCATCTTTCTGGGGCTCCAATGAGCATGCATATGGCGGACATAGTTTAATACAGATGGTCAACCCATCGGGGACAGAGAGTAAGAGGAGAGCATGGAAGAAAAGTGATATCTGCATGCCAAAGCACAAAATCTCACCTGAGCAGCCGAATAAAAAGCCAACGACCGGGTCCATGCCTCCCTGACGTCAGTTCACATAAGCCACTGTCCACACACTCTCGCAGAAGATCGGAACAGCTGCCCGCTGCTTTCACACCAAAATCAAGGTCACACAGTCAGTCAAGCTCTATAACAGCCAAACATGCCCACTGGTCGACATTTCTACTTAGACACATCTACACACAGGCACACAGCACACATCAAAATCAGACTGAAGTTGGCAGGCTGATGAAGAGATCCTGACGAGAGATGAAGCTAGCTCCCACTACTGCAGATGGTGAGATAGACTCACAATTGCCTGCATTAACAGCCTATCACTGAGCCAACCACAGAGAGAGAGGAAGGGAGGAGGAGGAGGCAGTGAGAGGGGGTAGAAAGGAAAGAAACCGATAAAATGGATAACAAGGGATAAGGGAAGGTGAAGGAGGAAATGAAAGGTGTTAGAGGATGGAGGCGAAGACTGGGAGTGGATGGCGAGTGTTAGGAAATGCCTGAGGCAGAAACCTATGGAAATGAAAATTCATTGAAGCGAGCTATTAAAGCTGTAGAAAAAAAAAAAGAAACGACAAAAAAACCTGAGCGACAGTGGATATGAATATGACAAAAACGGGGAAAAAAAGACATCAGATATGTGGACAGCTCTTACCTGAGCTGGGGTCGCAGGGATCAATGTCTTCATCATCGCTGGACATTCAGCTGACGCCACCAGCAGCATGCCTGGGTTGACCGCGGAGAGAGAGTATCCAGGAGAATTAGAAGCAGAAACACACACACACATAGACACAAACATTTATCTACAAATATCTCAGAGAAAAATAAAATAAAAACAGTTTGTGCTCCACACCTTCTGTTTATTTTCTACATGTGTGAGCACACGATCAATCCATCGCCTACTCATTTTCCACTTTGCCACAAACACTTTGAACCTGTTACGGCCCCCAGCAATGGCAGACGGCCAGAGTAGAGAGAAGAAGAAATGAGAGGAGAAAAGAAATATTGAATCCTGTCAAACCACAAGGACAGCCAGTTATCATCTCAAACTCTTAACCCTCCCCTGTTTTTCTCCACAGCCTTTTCTATCTATCCACACCTACAAGCTTTCCTCTGTTTTATCTCCATCTGATGCTGGCAAGTGTTCATATGTCCTTTTCAAGAGAATGTATGATGTAAACTAGAAAAGAAGAATAGAACCCAGTTTTCTAAATTAAAAAATTCAGCAAAAGCACTCAGTAGTTCATTTTAAATCTCTTTTACCACCTCTCCACCAAGCAGCATGTCAACAGCCTTGTTCAACCTACAACCTACAACAACCAGCTATTATCTCAACAACCGCTCTGTCTCCGTGACTCGCTCCCTCTCCTGGAAAAGGCGCCCTTTTTTCTCTCCATCCCTGCTCCTCCTGTTGCCATGGCAGCTCTTAAGTTCAGGCTATTTGTTAAAAAATGATGAGGGAATAAAAGAAAAAAAAAAAGGTGTGTACCTGGTGGGGACTGTGCATTGATTTGCCATTCCAGCCGGTGTGAGGAGGAGGGAGAAACAGAGGCGGTGGGGTCAGATAGATGGATGGATAAAAGGAATATTTGGAGGAGGCTATTGGGGGGTGAGAGAGAGAGAGAGAGAAAAGAAGAAGGGATAGGAGGAGGAGGAGGACTTCAAAGTGCTGCGGTCTTTACTTAAAACCGTGCTAATGTGCTCCGCATATTCATGAACTACTGTTAAACATCGCCCGCCTTGACGCTTCAGCATGAGAGATTTGAGTGTGTGTATATGTGTGTGTGTGTGTGTGTTTTAACCACACTGGGTGCTCAGTGCCAGCACTAAATTAAAATTGGATTGTGATGCATTGCAGTAGATGTTAGTAACCCACAGAATAAAAGAGAGGGGAGCGAGGGGCAGAGCTATAAAAGAGAAGAACTCTAGAGGCAGATTACAATCAGACCGGAACAGAATCTGAACCAAATCAAAGTACTAAATGGTCGATGATGTCTTAGCCGAAACCTACAGGCAGTATTTCAAACAGATATTCATTAAGCTGCTTCGCTATCCTTGCTCTCTCTAGTTCTTCGCCTTGTTGTCTTTGTAAGGACACAGATTACATAAGGTTAGAGAAGCAGGCATTTAGTTTATTCATCTGAAAAAAGCCTATGCTGGCCTTGTATGGTGTGGTCTTGGTCCCTGACAAGTCTAGTGTGGTTTAGTTTTGCCTGAAATATATATTAGGTTATTGATGCTTGACTCTGTCTCTTTCCTCCACTGATTTTCCAATCAGTTCTGCCCACTGGGCTGTCAAATGCTGCTAGGGTGAGCTTAGCCTCTGGAATCCAGCCAGTCAATAAACCTCTGTGCCTTTGCCAGGATCCAAATAGCACAAGAACCAATCAGCCAGTAGGAAACACATCACCCCTGACATCTGTCACTGATCAATGTCAAGCCACCATGCTTGATTATTGATCCAAAGACACCTATGTGCCCTCCACGGGCACCTGTTGTGAATCCTGATTTACGCTAAAACAAAAAGCAGACGGCTAACCAATGAATCTCCTGATCTGGTGACATCAATTCCCCATCAGCTTTGACCCAATTTATTCAAATCGAAGGTGGCTAATTGATCATTGATCCGCACCCATCACAGCAGGCATGAGTATGAGGGAAAAACTAGAGACACGCGGAACGACGAATCCGAATCAACAATCACTGAAGTTTATGGAAGATGTGTGAAAGACAAACGTCCAAGAAACCCCCGCCTGGGGCCACCCTCCACCACCATTGTCCCCTGTCCCCATCTTTCAGTTCATATCAACAGAGCATGCAGGATATAATGGACATAATGGACACAGAGATGTAAAGGAATGGGGAGCAGAGGAGGAAGAGGGAGAGTAAGTGAAGAGAGGGCAGCGACATCACGCCAGCATGCACCCTACCCTGAAGTTGCTCAACAGTGCTAACGATCGCCCATGCCTCTCAACGTTTTGAAGTTCCACATGAGCAGCTACCTCG
Organism: Lates japonicus; assembly: GCA_033238685.1. Lineage (NCBI taxonomy): Eukaryota > Metazoa > Chordata > Actinopteri > Centropomidae > Lates > Lates japonicus. Next base: position 136,703 of record BRZM01000257.1, on the reverse strand, counting down.
TCCCTACTGACTTTCAGAAGATTCAACAGCTTGTCTGCTACTTTCACAACTGGAAATCACACACACGTTGACACACAAGCTCTATAATAGCCAAACATGCTCCACTGGTCGATTTCTACTTAGACACATCTACACAGGCACACAAGCACACATCAAATCAGACTGAAGTTGGCAGGCTGATGAAGAGATCCTGACGAGAGAGGATGGAAGCTAGCTCCACTACTGCAGATGGTGAGATAGACTCATACACTGCCTGCATTAACAGCCTATCACTGGAGCTCAACCACAGAGAGAGAGAGAGGAAGGGAGGGAGGGAGGGAGGCAGAGAGGAGAGGGGGGTGCGGGGGGTGGGAGTGATGGGTAAATATGGAAAGATATGGAGGGAGAGAGAGAGCAAAGGAGAGGAGAGGAGGGAAGTGAGCAGGGGAGGAGGGAGAAAGTATCTCCAGAAGATGGATGGAAAGAAGAGGGAAGAAAGGCAAGAGAGAGGAAAAGATGTGAAAGATACGAAGAGAGTGTCTGGGTCAGCTGATTCCTGATAGCCAATCGGGCGCTGCTCTGAGCCCCAGGTTTCTTCTATCAGTCTTCCCATCATACACAGGTACACACATACACATGAACATAAAACACGCACAAACAAGGCACCAAACATCAAATCCAGACTCGAGCTCTGTGACTCAGAGCAGCCTCTAGCATAAACACTCACACACTTTCACACAATCTCTCCCTCTCCTCTCTCTTCACTGGTGCTCAGATGTCATGCATTATTAATCCATTCCACTTTTCAACACACAAAAAAGAAAGAAAGAAAGAAAAAAAATTCAATAAACTGTAGACTCCAGGACGAGGCACATAACATATTCTTACTGCACAAAGTACTGACGGTAGGAGTAAACCCAGAGGCCGAGTTAGGCAGATCCACTTCAACGCACACGCAAACTTGGCGTGTGTGCGTGAAATCGATAAATTGCTTGGACCCGTAGCACCTTCGGAAGACATCGCTCACTGCCCCTCCTCTGATGCAATGTGCTGCAATTCAAGCCTGTTGTTCTCAATCCACCTGGGTGCTTGTGTGCATGTGCATGTGCGTGTGTGTGTGTGTGTGTGTGTGCATTCTGTGCTCGTCTCTACATTGTATGTGTGCGCTGGTTAAGGCCAGGTTGGTTGCTAGGCAACACAAGGCAGCCTCAATGGAGAAGGTGTAGATTTTTCTTAAACAAGACAAACACGCAAACACGCAGAGTTTGGGGGCCAGCAGGAGCCATTCGACTCGCACGGACGAGCAAACACATACACTGCAGTATGGTGAGCATATAGCGGGTGTGACCTAGTTCTCATATGGTGATATTGACTCCGGTGCACAGCTCTGCATCCCAGATTTAGCACTGACATCAGCATATCATAGGAGCAGGAATAGTTTGTTTAAAAACTCATCCACATAAACAGGGAGAGATTGAGAGGTGAGGTGTGAAAACAAGCCCCTGTGACAAAGCTGTCACTCTGCAGTGCTATCCATTCAGCTCTCATATCTATTATTGATGCCTGAGGCTTAGCTCACAGCTCTCTGCGTTCTATTATTTATGTCTGAAACAGCTGGCGGTTTATACACAGAGGAGCTATTCTCTATGGGAGTCTGGATGGGAGAGAGAAATCAAGCAGTGGGTAGTGGGGCTCACTATCTCCATGGCAACTTGTATCACTGGGAAAAAAAAAATCTTTTTCAGTGCGGCAGGCAGGCACACAGTTTTATAACACAGAAGAAGAACTGCAGTACACACAGACGCCCACAAAGAGCCTGACAATGTCTCAGTAGTGATCTGAACAATAGAGCAAAAGAGTCTGTGGTGTACCGGCTGATAATGTATCCTCTGACATTACCATCGACTCTGCAGCTTCATCCACTTTAAATATGCCTCAATAACAGTTATTTGTTTCTATTGTAGAGTCCCATTTGCATCGGTTTACTAGACGCATATTATGGGAAAAGCTATTACAGCCTCCATTAACACAAACATTTCTCCTCCTGTAATTTAGTGGGCAGGGACCACTTAGTCGAGAACTTGAACATCTAATCCATTCATGTGAATGAGCTGTAGCAGAAAAATTGTTCGTGTGTGTGAGCCATTTTTAGCTTTTTTTTTTACATTTTAAAGTCAGTAGAGAAAGACAGGTTTACGTTGACCGGTCAGTGACTGAACAATGGACGTAGCAGTCGTATGGCTTTTGTGCCCTAACCACCAGGCTACCACTTTGCTCTGCACTTTTAAAGGGCATTTGATCAGCATGTAAGGTTAGACTACAAGTAAAATAAAATACTATTAATCTCACATCAGAAAGCACTCCCTTCAAGAATGAACTGCAACATCAGAGAAAGGTTAAATGCATTTTACAGCTGTATGGTTTCCATTGATGTCTGGCTGTTTGCCTGTGTCAGATAAGACTTTTTTCATCTCTTTACAGTAATACACAGCTCACATAAGTGGTTTACAGCACATGCACAGAACTTTGAGCTGGAATAAACTTCCAGATGATATAAAACATGTTCCGATTTTGACTACCTTTAAATTCAGGTTAAAAACTTTGATGTTGGAGCATCCTGATAGCCTGTGGGTCTAAGATGCTTACTGTAATCACAATGTCCATTGTTAATGTGTGTCTGGGAATCTTTGGTACATGTCATCCTCAATCTTTGCTTCTAATTAAGATTAAAATGAGTGAAAAAATACTTGAGGAAATACTGAGCTACCCTCTATTTCCTTCTGTTTCTTGTTATTTAAAAATGGTTTCCATAAATATTTAGTGAGCACTGTCTTATGTACTTCCAATCTAATATTTGCACTGCATTATGTTAAACACTTTGAACTGCTTCTGTGTATGAAATGTGTGACATAAATTGCCTTGAGTGGAGTTTAAAACAATCCACTCCTCCTGACATACAGTGACTTGCTATCCTCCAGTCTGTGATTAGTGGGCCGTGCTTGCTAATCCTCTTACTGAGCTAGAAAAGAAAGTTATCAAAGCAAATTAACACTTTTTAATTACCCATCGTCACACTGAAGGATGATGGGCAGTGGGGTAATTGGACATGTATGTTCAAGATATCTGAGGAATTACATGTGAACAGTACATCTTTTTATTACCACACATGACAGAGATCGATTGTACAAGATGCCACAGCAAAACCTAAAAACATTGAGATTGTGCTCTGACCTGCTGTGTGGCGCCCTGCTTCCGGTTGGTGGCCGTAGTGGTTGTGATGTCACTTATGGAGGGGGCGGAGTCAGAGCGGTTGCCTCCAGCTGCAGCACTGGACTGTGGGGTGATGGAGGAGGAGGGCATGTCGCCGACCAGTCGAGCGCTGCCCTCCACTCTGATGTGCGGGTGCCCCTCAGCGGCCATGTTGAGGATGCGGAGGCCATTGTAGTAGAGGCCAGACAGCTGGCCCTGGAACATGCCCGCACCTCGCTCGCCTCCACCGACACGCACCGTCGTCTGGCTGTTGAAGATGGTCAGCTGGCGACCTACGCGCGCACACAATCATGCACACACACGGCAAAGACACACAGGCACACCGGGGAAAAAGGTGGACAGACACACGCAAATACAGTCACACACACATACATACCAGTGGTCACATACGTGCATACATACACACACAAGAGTGTTTGAGTGTTACACAATCCACCACCCCCAAGCCATGGTAAGAGGATGGGATAGATTAAGCATGGCAGAGCAAATCGAAGCCGTGGAAAACCGTGGAGAGAGCTGAGACTGAGAGAGATAAGAGTGAGAACAGAAAACAGAGAAGAAGAGGGAAAAGGAGGGGAGGAGAGCGGGTGGGGAGGGGTGGGGGTTGAAGAGACTGAGAAGTCGAGGAGGAGGAGGAGGATGAGGATGAAGAAGCAAAGAACAGAAGGAGGAGGAAGAGGCAGCAGATGAGAGGAGTCAGAGGGCCCTAAGAAGACAGGGCTGACAGATGGTTGCTATGGTGATGGCTGTACGGCACGACATTGTATTTGAAGGAGCAACAGACAGGCAGACAGAGAGACAGAGATCTAGAGAACTGTTGTAACAGCCCTATGAAGCATGCACAGGTTATAAGCTCTAGCACTGCTCACTGTTAAAGGGACTAGAGGCTAATTTAAGGAGCTCTGCTGAAGTTTAGGAGGAAAACTTTTACTTTTTTTCAAAAAGCATTGCTCTATTAGTCATTTCAAATTTACATAATTCTTACATGTCACAATACTTTGCATGTACTTTAATTTGATTACAAAATTGTTTTTCAACATAAAATCTTTAGTAAATGCTTTATTGTTTACAATTTGATAATAAACAAAATTATTTACCAGTCTTAATAAAGCATCTTTTATCAGTACTTCTTTTCTATTTTCTGATTTATTCACATTTAAATCTCTCCATCGTCCCTTTAACCTGATATTATCAGATACACACTAACAAGATACGTTCACAGGCACTACAGTTTACACAGTATTACACACTACAGCTGCCCAACTTTTAAATACTTAGTTATGGATTTAGATTTTTAGATGTTAGTTGATGGTGCACAATAAAGTATATTCAACTGTCTTCAAATTGTATTTTTTAAGCTCAAAGTTTTAAGGAATTTTAATCAGGGTTTTTACCTTTGTCGAGTAGCCAATCGTCAACTACTCGACCGAGCCGATAGGGGATTCGCTGTCTGGCGATGGCCAGGCGCTCGTTATCAATGTTGCCTTTAATTTAGAGATGAAAACACAGTAGTAATTACGCACATCCAAACGTGGTACAGGAGCTGGATACAAAAAGAACAGCAATGAAAAGAAAGTAATGGTCTGCTCATTGTTAGCATGTCACTGCGTTAAGGTAAGCTTTATGTGCGAAGAGAAGAGGAGCTGAATTCACTATGTTTCCAGTGAGCGGACTCTTACTCTCTGTTCATTGGGTTTAATTTAAAGAGACATTTCAGGGGTTAACATCTGCAAGAGCACAGGGAAATAATGTTACAGCTGCCACATACTGTCTATATAAATGACTGAGTTTAGAGTTAACATACAGGAAGAACCCTCACACACACCTCACAACAACTATCATTTAGCATTTTAGCTATCATCTACCTAAAGCCTGGACCTCATTGTGTTAAAGACTGCTACCTAGGATTACCACTTTAAATATAAAAACCAACAAATATGAAAACAAAGACTATGTTCAACAAAATACACTTTTTTCTTTGTCTTATTTTTTCTCTCTAGTTAAACATTTAACTCAAAATATGACATTTTTTTAAATTATTGTTTGTCCAAAATGCACCAACTGTTATTATTTTCTTTTATGGTGAGAAAAACAACTGACACCTGAATTGAATATTTTCATAAATTACCTTTAACACTATTTAACAGGCCTAACATAACATAGCTGGCTAGTATACAAACTATTGTAATAACTACCTCATTTTATGGTTTAAAAAGTCATGTTGCATATCAGGTCACACATATTTCATTTCAAACACAATAACATAAAACAAAGCTGCAATTATATTTCTCAACCTCAGTGTTTGAATATAAACATTGATAGGAACACTGATGTAGTTCATCAATCAGGAGGTGGGTTGATTTGGACTAAGGTGTAGTTAGCTCTGCCCCAGGACGGGCAGTGCTGCAGTGGATCGGTGGGTTGGGCTTATGTGGGGGGCACAGGGCCTACCTGAGGGATAGCGCTCTATAACGGGCAGGTCGTCCAGTTGGAGGGTTGCATTGCCTCCGCTGCGGGTGAACCGAATTATGTGGTACTTCCCATCGTTGACAAACTTGGAGCTCTCCTCGATGTTGATGTCATCAGTGCCAACATTAAACACTACTCTAATGTTGCCTTTGTCCTGAGGAGGAGGACAGATACAGAAATGCTTCATGAGGAATTTAATTAGTTTAAATTCATGTCTTCAGGTCCCCATTTATTTCACTACATGCTAGATAGTGTGTGTTCCCATGTTACTTTTTGTGTTTACTACTTTGTGCTTTCAAGTCTCCCTCACAAAGGAAATAATGGGTCTGTTCCCACGCTTACCAGTAGTCAAATTTTGAGGTCTGTGATAAATAAAAAAGTAACATTTGGGTTTATTTCATATGCCCAGTTGACATTGTTCCACTAGAATTAACAAAACAGTGCAACAATGTTGCAGAGCTCACTGGGTCATGTTTGACTAATGAAGCTATCGTGTTACTTAGAGAAATATAGATACGTGGCTGAATGGAGCTCAGATGCTTTGTTGGTTTAGTTTTATTTTCACATAATGAACAAATAAGTAGGATCAACTATACACTGTAGTATTATGGTTACAACCAGATGGCAAACAAACACAGGAGCTGAATGCAGTAATCAAATCAAGTAATGGAAGAATGTAGGCCCACTGTACATAAAAGAGATGTATCTTTTTTTTCTTTTCTTGTCAGTCTCATCAAGAAAAGTAGATTTTTGACTGTTAACCATCTGTGCAGGTTCAGCCACAATTACATAGTGTTTGAATGTGCACAATCTCCCAACCACAAGAGTGGCTGGTTAAATAAAGGAATAAATTACGCATGCTTTGTCAGTATGCTGCAGAAATGAAGAACTCAAGGAAGAACAATATGCACAAATAACTTAAGTGATAAATAAGTTATTATTAAAAAAAAAAAAACACATTTTCTTTTTCCTGCTGAATATGAGCGTTTGTACTTACTATCTGCAGCTGAAGGTAGTCTCCCAGCCCAGATGCGCTGTCCACCCTAAGCAGAATAGCGTGTTTCTGTTGGGTGCTGAACCCAAGGGCAAGCCGGTCTGCCCTGGTGCTGGGACGTTCATTGGGGGGCCACGTGTAGATCACCATGCCTCCATCACGCCCAAAGATATAAGTGGTCCCAGCTGTTCCACACAGATAAAAATAATTTAATACCAAGCATGTCTATATGGCATAAACAGTGCTATCTATCATCAGAGGAACATACTGCAGATGGTACCTCTGCCTATTTTTGTTTCGAAATGTTTAATACACAAGGGGCATATTGGAAGATAATAATAAAAACTCTAAAATGTTACAGTTGACTGGCCTTCCACATTCTGCTTGTTCCTCCTATTCCCTCAAATACTCGTCAACATTACTGTTGAGGCTCATTGTAATAACTGACTCATACAAATAACAACTCATACAATTGCTTGGGTGACTACAAAACCATCATGTCTCGCTTGTAAGACTGCTGAGGATAATTTAGTGTCTGAAGCTAGAAGATTAAATTATTAAACACTGCACAGAGGGAGACCAGATTAGAACAGGTGGAGTGTTTTGTGCCACTTCAAAATGAACAGTTGACAGTGCCCTCACGTGGCTGCTCTGGCAAAATGCACACAGAGATGATTCAATTCATTTGCTGAAACCAAATTATCCAAGTACAGCAATTTTAGACTTGCAGTTCTATACCACGTTAGACTGGATGTGTTTTCTACAGTTTAGAGACATGAAGGGTGAGGAGTAAGGTTTGACAGAGTGCACAGGAAAAAGGAAATCGTGCACATAGCATCTACAAATACAAGTTTAAACCTGATACTCTATGATCTACATACCCAAACCAACATCGACCTGTATATAGGGGTTACACATATTATTACGATGGACTTAGCTTGTATTTTTTTGGATTTATATATCTGAAAATACCCATCCTCCACCATGAAAAACTGGACTGATCTGTACGCCCCTCTGGTTTGGAGACAGAAAATGAAAAGCAAAGACTCACCATCATTGCATAGTGGCCCAGCGTACGAAGTCATGCTGCAGTCACAGGTGAAGCCCTCCCACTGCTGCAAACAAACTCCCTGATTTGAGCAGGAGTCTTCCTGACAGGTAGTGCTGGGACCTGCAGCGAGAGACGTGGTGGGGTTGGAGGGTGCACAAGTTAGGAGATAGATAAACAGACACACTTTTTTGATTTTGTGTGGAGCCCAGTATGTTCACAATAGTATGCCAGTACCATATGGTTATTTTTAGACCATATTTCCCTGAAACATTTTGCAGTTTGAAATGGCTGCGTAGACTGTTGTGCTGCAATGGTGTTTTGATTAGTAGTATTAGTAGAAAATCGCTGTGAAACTAAGATAAGGTGGATAGGCTCCCATTCTTTAGCTTTATCTTTACAGTGGATACTAGATTACCCATATAAACTGAACTGAAACTAAACTGGAATCTGTGTTACTAGGTGAGAAGAGCCAAATGTTGACAGCATGCAGGTGGTGAGGCTAAATGAGTGGGGCAAGGACAGGAGGAGGAGTTAAACATAAGAGGGCAGAGTTATGTTTAAAAGCCTTCATCTCAATACTCTTACTTCAGCAGCCCGTCACTGTTCACTCCCCTGCCTCGTGCTAAAACCACACAGGATGAGAATGTCAAAGCTCTACATTTAATTCTCCTTCGTTGCACTTCTAGCACGAGGCATGGAGGAAACCGTGTGAAATGATTCACAAACAGAGTATTGAAGTTTAGGTTGGGAGTCAGTAGGAGGGGTTAGACAGCATGCTGCTAGGTGGTGGAGCTGTGGTCATCTCAAGTCAAGCGGTGGTGATGTTACTACTGTGATGAAGTCACTATGGTGGCTAGGAGAGGACAGGTCACCTTTGACCTTTGACTCTGGATCGCTGGGATCCACACAACACTGGACACCACTGGGTAGTTTAAACACACGCACACGTACACACGCACACACATTCTCGCGCACTCTCACACACACGTTCCCCCACCCTCACACACGTGTCTCACATGCTCACACAAAGCGATATACCTTGCAGGTCAGCTTTCATCAATGTAACTTTTGTCAGCCAAACAAAAAAGCAAACAAGCAAATTAAGTTAGATGGTTAGTCAATGCACACAGATGCCTGTGAACTGCTGAAAGAGTGGGACAGAGAGAGAAACCACAATGTGCAGAAAGAGGAGGAGATGAGAAGAAAGAGCAAAAATTACATCTAATAGACCAAGAGCTGGGTTAGTGGGTTATCCTAATAACAGAGCGCATGAGTTCAATGAAAACTGAAAGAAAAAGCAATAAGGACGTGGGATCTGGACAGATCTACTGATGTGTTTTCTGTGTGTTTGCACCTCACCTTCACAGCCTCTCTCCACTTGTCCCATGGTTGCCAATGCATCAGCCAAAAGGTCAGGGAGCCGGCCGTTCAGATCAACTGTTGCTAGGCAACCCTGGAAACCCTCACGAGAGTGGACCAGCTTAGGCAGGTCTCGGTACATCTCTTTGGAGACGCCCCCAATGTACAGGTCACCTGTTGAGGTGCAACACAATGAATGGCAGCTTCATTAACCAACCATATAGCTTTATCTTTAACTGTCAGAATGTATCAGTAAGATAAATGCATCAAAGAATATTGTATGTATTATCAAGTATGTGTATCCCTATCCTGCTTGTATTTTTGTGCATACCCTTTAGGTCGAGGTTCTTGGCGCCCATGGTCGTCTGTGTGGTGACTTTGGTGTCAATCTTGACCGTGTGGAGATTGTTGGTGTCTCGGGATATGTGCACGTTGTGCCAGTGGTTGTCATTCAGAGGACTGTTAGAGTTGCCCTTGATCAGGTGTGCCCCATTGCCCAGGTCAGAAATGTAGTGTAGGTAGCTACAGAGTGAACAAGGAAAGGAGAGAGGAGGTGGTTAAACAAGTGAGAAGAGAAAAGGCAAATGAATCGTATTCGTGATGAAACACAACACAGGGTCAGACACTTTGGCGCATTATAATCTGTCTTGTAGAGGCATAATTATAAGAATAGAGAAAGAGCTCCTTGACTGATACATTTTTCATATTTGATATTTAAGCCTTAGAGCCAAGAATTTCCTTTTTTTTTTTGTTCATAAAGGGCAATATTAACTATAAATCTCAGTTAAAATAGCAAAATTTGACATGCCTGCAGGACAAAACACAAACACATATTTATTGAAAAATTTACATATTAATTCAATCCCCTTTTATTTGTTTACAGTTAATTTTATCGTTTTCATACATGACTCATGTCCAGCTCACCCTTTAACCAGCTCTATCACTATGAAGTCATTGCCGTCTCCCCTGTTATAGAGAATAAGGCCGTCGGGGGACGTTGTCTTGAACTGCATGAAGAGATGCATGGAGTAGTAGGCCTGCAGCGTGGGAAGCGTGACGAAACTGGAGCGTGAGCGGAAGGTGACAGGGTCGGCCACAATGCTCTTATATCCAATAACAGCATTGAGCTCGCAGTAGTCGATGTCGCCGTTCTTGCACAGGTCAATGTAGGGCATGCCATTCAGCGTCAGGCCCTGAAGGTGGCCGATGAAATTGGAGGGCACAGCAGGTATGAAGCGCTTCTCCGTCACAATACCCGTCTCCACATTGTGGAACTCCAGCTGGGTGTGGTCGCCCGCCATCTGACCTGGTGGCGGGGGTAAACTTCAGAGGTGAGGGCTTAGGTTTTAAGTGAAACCTTTTAATACTAAAACTAATACCAATTGTCATTTCAACATTGTAACTAAGACTTCTAGTGACAGATGCAACAGACACTAATACTATCACTAATGTAAATACTAGTGCATTGGTGTAGATTTGCACTTACACAGGCACAGATGTTCTCTAAAAAAAGAAATAAAACCCTTAATGTCGGACTTATAGCATTAAATTAAAAAAGAATCAACCACAACACACAGAATACAAGCAGAAGCCTAGACACCAACTCAAAACCTGTGTAGAGTGTCATTTATGGTAAAAAGATTTAAATTAGGCTGCTGTGGTTACCTTCGACAGGCTGCAGGTCATCCACGGTGAGTTTGAGGCTCTTGCCACGCCGGACTACCCTCACTGTGTGCCACTCATTATCATTGAGGCCAGACCCCGCAAAGATGGTCTCTGGGCCTTTACCTACACATAGCCCAGAGCACCATTAACATATACACAGATAGATGGACAGAGACAGACAGAGAGAGGAGAAAGAGATGTAGAGAGACAGAGACAGAAAGAGAGAACCAGAAGGAGGAGAAGCAGAGAGCCAGGCAGGTTGAATTAAAATTTAAGGACAGAAAGGGAGGGAATGGAGGGAAATAGCAGAGGGAGGGAGGAACCATACATATCCTGGGGAGACAAACACCTCCGTGTCAACAACACACTCTCTCCACAGATAGAAAGACAGGTCTCTTTGCAGATAAGCCAGCGAGACAGATGATGTGACACAGACAGACAGAAAGATTTACATAAATGGATGCCATGGGTGCCTAAGATGGAGACTGTGAGTCACAACAGGCCCACGCTGAGACAATCCATCTGTGGACAGATCACACCGCCATGATGACCACCTACTACCCACACATGCACAGACAGCACTTTCGCGCACCCTTGACTCCTAAACCACCCCACAATCCTCTCGCCCCTGCACATATAACATATTACCCTGTGTGCCTGCATGTAGGATCTTTTTTTTTAAAATTTTCCACAAGAGTGCAATACTGCAGTGAGCCTCATGGTGGCACTAGACACACAGAGGAACACCAGAGAGCTCTCCAAGGTGCTGATGTGCAGCAGAAAGAAAGAAAGAAGCTGAGCTGTCCTCTCATGATGTCTCTCTCTCTGCCCATCTACCAGCTCATATCTTCACATAGATGACTGCACACATTTGACAGGCTGACTGTTCCCAAAACCTCAGTGTCCCCTTCCTCCTACTCTCTACAAGCACCCCACCAACCTTGAACAGAACACCCACCACCTCCTGGCACACATACACACACTCCCCTTCCTCCTCCAAGCCCTGTTGGTCTGAGGAGTGTGAGTGAGTCTGCTTACAGTGACCTATAGGAGGTAATGACGGGGGAGGTGAGAAGTAAACTGACCCGAACGGATTCTGCTGCAGAAATGTCAAGCATGCCTACATCACTCATGGAGGCACGCAGGCAGCACACACACACACACATATATATATATATATACACAGACAGATGGAGAGGTAAAGAAACTGTGAGACATACTGGCAGACAGACACATGAGCATAATCAATTATGAGAAGTCAATCAAAATGAATATGGCAGAGTGAAATACATGTGTGTGTGATTTCAAAGCTAAAAGAGTGTGTTGTGCATTCGGAGAGGACACAGGGTTCCCCTGAGGAGACTCAGCTGTGCTCTGGGCATGAGCATCTCATCCTGTTACCATGGATCACTGCCTAGCACTGAGTGAAGGAGAGAATATGTGTATGTACGTGTGAGTTTCTAAGTGTGTGTGTGTGTGTTTTTGCATATGTAACCGAATATTCAAAGAACGAGCAGACTGATGTGATAGTGAGGCAGTGATCTGTGTCAACCTGGGAACAGGGAGAGACACACAAACACAAATAAAAACACTCACACACACGCAAGCACCTATTTTAAGTCAGTGCTAACAGTGCAGCATGGTGAGCTTTGAGGTGAGGTTTAATGTTGAGCTACTAGCGGTCAACAGACAGCCTGCGCTCTGTGCTGTTAAAGCAAAAGACAACAAGGCAAGACAATTCCAAAGAGGAAGACAAGAGGGACTGGTTGTTGCAATGAAAATACAATTGAAATCAAATGACATAAGCTACTGGAGATTATAAAAGCAGGATAATGAAAACAAAATGACAAAAAGCGTTTCATATTTCATGAGCTCCAAGTAACAAATGGCTTTTCTGCTGGATAAGCCTCAAATCTCTCCCATGCTGAGGCTTTTATTTGACTGCTGAGTGGACTATTTCAGTGGCGCCTGGCTGTTAAATACATTTTTTTTCTTCCCCCCTCGAATATCAGATGTATAATTTATTGTATGCACACAGTGTGCCAGAAAAGTGGCTGCCTACTGAAATGTTCATTGAGACAACCGGTCTAAAATTGGCCAACAGACATGCGGGATAGCAACGGCGCTGTGTGGCTAGTAGAGTTTCTATGGCAACTGCAGTCGTCCATTTCACCACCTCTTCGCCGTCACAGAGCATTCGTCTCCCTCTCTCCCTCTCTCTCTCTCTCTCACTCACTCACTCTCTTGCTCTCTCTGTGGTCGTGACAGAGGGAAAACTCCACGTGAGGGAATTAAACTTCATCAGGGATTCAGCTCCACTCACAGCAGCATGAACAGAAACACATACACACACACAAGAAAACACAACTAGAAAACACACACACACACACACACACACACACACAGATGGGCAATGAAAAGAATACAGAATGCACAGGCACTCACTCGCACACACAAGCACACACTAAACACACTGAATGAAACACTACCCCAAAAATCCCCAATGTACAGTTTGGAGAGAAACAACAAGCAAACAAAGAAAGCAACCAGACTGACGTTGGGAAAGAGGTATGACAGAGAAAAACAGAGGGATAACATGTCTTTTGTCTCCAGCATGAAGGAGAAGTAATTAGCCTGCAGCTCTGCAGTTGCATTCATCCACTGGTTACTACTCTCTGCCCCTTAAGCTCACACTTCTAAACACACCTAATTTACCTGATTTATTTTATCCATCTTCTCCCCAACCCCCCCTCCTTCAACCTCCACCATCCTCTGTTCTGTCTATCCTTCTCTGCTAAAATGGCCGACATGGAAAACCCTGGCCCTCAGCAAAAATCACAACACTCCTGTGGTGTAGCTGAACAAGCAGACACTCACGCATATGTGCACCTCCCCTGTCGAACACACACTCGCACACACACATATGTGTACGCAGACACATGGTACAAAGATATGTTGGGTGAGGGATTATGTTCAGATGGACTGACAAGACAGAGAGAGTGAAAAATAGTCAGACAGACACATTAACAGAGACACACACACACTCACGCACATACACACTCTCATACTGAGGAGGAAGAGGAGGGGGGAGGGGTTAGGTGAGATGGAGGATCACTTACTGGCTGTACAGTTTATCCTGATACAGTCTGGAGGGAGAGCAGAGCAGAGGGTTAATGCTGCACACATACACATACTCTCCACGCCCTGGGGACGCACACATCGACACACCCTGCACTCATACATACAAACGTGTGCACACACACACACACACTGCTGAGAAAACACACACTCTCCTTTGTCACAGGATCTCAAGCTGGACAGCGTATTTTCTTACAACAGTGTGAATTTCTGTGACTTAGATTTTTAGCCAATAAAGAGCAACATTTGAAAAAGGACCGATGGGTCTTCACATTGTCCAGTGACATGTTAAGGAGAGCGGTGTGTCCCAGCATGAGGCAGTGTGCTCATCGGCTGCTCTGGCCTGAGCGACAGTTTCAGTCCCCAATCAAAAACACCAGGAGACTGAGATGGGTCATGTGTGTCAGTTTGTCAGATGACATCGAACACATCCCATAATTTTTGTCGCCCATCCAGAGCACAAATCTCCGCAGATTATCCGAAGATTCAGCCCCTGTAGTGTTAAAATTCTCATTATTATTTTTCACCCATGATGCCTTGGTGTGTCGTGTGGCGTCAACCACAGAAAAGACGTGGCTGCAGACAACCAGAGACCAACACATGCACCCCCTGTAAGTCTATGTGTGTATGAACATGTGAATATGTTTAAATTCATGTGAAAGTGTGAAGAGTGAAAATGAAAATGTGTTGAACTGAGAGGGAGAAATACGAGGGATGTGCTTTTCGTGTAGTTATGTGTGGAGTATAATATGTGTGTGTGTTTGTACAGTTTGTGAGTCTTTGTGTTGATCGCTGAAGGTGTTGGGGATGCAGAGGTCCACTGGGAGTGAGCAGAGAATGCAGCTCGAGGCTTGACCCTCTGTTCAACACAAAAAAAATACCACTAACCTTCAATAATGTATGTTTGTGTGTGTGCGTGTGTGTTCAGAGATAAGTTGTATGTACACTGTGAAGTCAATCCAAATGCTAAAAATTATCAGCCAAAGCCTGGGAAACCGATGACTTAAACATTCTGAACACAAACAGTGCAGCAGAATTATCAGGAACAACTACTGGGAAGAGTTTGTTTTTCTGGGGACAACATGTTATTAATCAACATTTAATGACATTCCTATGCAATAAAATAAAATAGCCAAGAGGCCAGTATCAGCCTGCATTCCCCTGACAGGTAATTAAAATAATGTTTGAAAATTTACATGTTTGTGTGCATGTGTGTACCTAAGTTGACAGTGAGTCGTACACGGCCCCCATCCAGCTCCAGACGAAGGGTGTCTGCGGAGTTCCGGGACGTGGTTGCCATGAGAACGCCATACGCCCGCTGGGAGCGAAAGCGCAGCGAGACGTCCTCTGCCTCAGTGTGCATCGCCACAGGCAACTGCACCTTCATAAACTTGCTGCCATCGTACGACAGGATAGTCGCATCTGTACAAGACGCACAGAGACAGACAGGTGAGGAGTGAGTGATGGGGGAAGGAGAGGAAGTGAAAGGCAGGCGGAGGAAGACAGAGATGGTGGTGGAGGAGAGTGAGGTGGGTCGAAACAGAAAAGGCATAGAGAAAGAGACAGAAAAGATGATTGACGAGGAGAAAACACATGAGGTGGGTGGAGACAAAGCCAATTTGATGTTGAGTGAGCCAGATTTATACACGATAATGTACGTTGCAGTGTGGCTACACTCCCTTGTTCCCCCGCCACGTCATGTTGAAACTCAAAACCTGCTTCCCAACTAAATTACCCCATCACTTTCCACCCTTAATTCATCATCACTCCCCCTGCCTCACAAAAAGGGATGTAAAAATAGCCGCAGCTGGTTGGCTGGCCCTGTTATCCAGTTAAATCAGAATGCATGGCGGTGAGTGTGTTAGCCACCGTCGCTGACATCCCAGACCCTGGAGTCATAATGTAACAAGCTCAGGTGATCCCGCTTTAATGTCTTTTGCATACTCATTTACATATTCATAATCTTCTCTCCCTGCTACCTGCTGGGGCCAATCCCCGACCGCTAAACTGTTTACCTCCGAGGACCCTGTTTTTTATTGGCCAATTACATACACAGCTAAACACACTCTCCATGTCTCTGTGTCTTTATCTCCCCCTCTCTTCCTTTGTCACTACTTCTTATATCTCTCCACTCCATTCCTCCGTTGCTTTCTCTCCCTTCGCTCTCCCTGTTTCCGTGGGAGACGTTTGGTGCCAAGGCAAAAACAAGAGAACAGGAAGGAGGGAGGCCTCATGAATACTGATGAGCTGAGAGGGAGGGAAAGAGAGAGATAGTGTGTGTGTGTGTGTGTGTGTGTGCGCGTGCGTGCGCATCAGAATAAGTGAGTGAATTTAAGTGTGAACAGAGGAGGGTTTAGTAAAGTGAGAGCAGGGGGAGAGAAAATAGGGACAGAGAGAGCAAGACGGGGGAGGCTCTTGGCTAAAATGCAAATGAACCCTCATTAGGAAAAAAAGAAGGTGGTTGGCCTGTTATATCACAGATAACATATCTAACAGACATACATACACTCACGCCCAAGCACACTTGAACACACACACACACACACACGTTCACACATTTCCGATAAGGGAGACAGCTGACTAAATTTTCCTCACCACGGCACCTGACTCACCACCAGGCAAATAAGGGAGGGAGGGTTTGAGAGAACGAAAGTATGGAAGCCCAATTCTGGCAGGAAAAGAAAAATATAGTTTGGAAGTGCAGCATACAATGGCTTGTCACATCATTTGAAGCTTGTAGCACATGCCCATGATATGATGCACATGATATTCCCATGTTCTCAATATGTTTTAATGTCTGTACCCTGGCAGTGGCACTGTACCCAATCCCATTGGTTACTTCTGAAGACAGAAATCTTAAACAATGGGTCACACACACACACACACATATATATATATATATAGTTGTTTCATTTTTAAAAGTGTCTCAATTTCATGAAACAGCTGGACACTGCTGCTTTGACCAAACATTACTCAGCCAGGAGTGAATATTGCATTTGTTGGGGACTTGGTGCACTAATGAGTGTTTATGGCAGCAGGGCGATGTATGTGGGACTGACTCAAAATAAACTGCAGTGCCCATGATCGTCGTAATGTAGAAACCTGTTACCCAGTGCAATAGCATGGCTCCACTGATGTGTTTTTAAGAACAATGGAGGTCTGTGACCAAGAGGGGAAAATAATTATATCAGGCATTGGCTTCCCACACAAAAGTAATTTCATTGGATTTGCTGAAAAACAAAATATAGAATATCACCAAACTTTTCTGTTCAGGTGTGCTAGCTGGGATTTACCAATCCATGGAGTCAGAATGGTGTGTTTGTCGGCACCTGACACTGGGTTGCGCTAGTGTGTGGAGCTTACCATCGAAGAAAATAAACAACATTGAAGTTTTTGATGCAATGTCAAAGTTTTATATATATTCTGGGGTATTGTGCCATAATTTCGCATGAAAACTAATGGTACGACTTTCTCTCTCCTTGATTTGAACTTTTATATCTCATTATTTTGTTCGCTCTCTCCAAATTTGTCTTAGTAAGTGTGTGTTTATTTACTTTTGTTGTCACTTGTTTAATTCAAAACTTATCAACATTGATGTACTCTTCAAAATTTGATCTAACAAATTCAGCTATGGTTATAAATATTTAAGGTTATTATTGTGTAAATAATAGGAGGACCAACAATATACATATAATATATATACTAAAGAGTCTGCTCTTTTAGTGGAATTTAACAAGATAAGACTTTTGTTCCCTGTCTGTTTCGTCCTTTTCTCTTTGCCTGTGAAGACTTCATATAAAAAGCGGACAGCAAGAAAAAAAAAAGTAGAAGCGTACAAATGTCTGGCTAGAAATATGGTAATGACTGCTCTTTACAAAATAAAATTCATCTTCCAGAATGACGGTGGCGGGGAAACAAAAGAGAGAGTGAGAGAGCGAGGAAGGGAAAAAAAGGGAGGGAGAAACTGCAGGTAGAAGGCGTAAACATGGCCAATCACTCTCTCCATCTACTTCAACTCTGTGCTTCTTCTAATCCACTGAATACAGTTGGTGACCCTCAATGCACACAGAGAGGATGAAGAAGATATAGAGGAAGACACAGCTAAGAAGAAATAGGTGAATTTATTTTACTGCCAGTAAACCTTACAGCTGGGATCTTTGTCCTCTGATAAACATCTTCATATCCAGCATCCTTCAGAAGGTGTCTGTGTGTGTGTGTGTGTGTGTGTGCGTATACCTGTTAGATGATAGTACAATCATCACTTGAGCCAGCGTCAACGATTGTGCTGTTCTTTGTTTCTTCTCTTCCTTTCATCTGGCTGTCTACTTCTTTCCAACAGGCCCATATCAGTCTCTCTGCTTGCCTTTCCCACTGTTTCCTCTACCGGCACAATTCATACCTTTTCTCATACTTCTCTCTGTGGATTTTCTACTCATCTCATTCCTCCTCATCCTCACCTGTAACTCCTTATGGCGGTTCCAAGCCAGTGGTTCCGCCCTCACCTCCATCTTGGCTCTGCTCCCTGCTTTCTGCACACTTCCTCTCCCATCGATTCCCAGTCTCTACATCCATAGCAGTCCAATAACAGGTCTGCTCGCAGCTCTGCTTCCTCCCACCTCTTCTCTCCACCTCAGTGATCTCTCTTTCCTGCCTCCATCTTACTACTCTCAACTCACACAGAAAATATTGGATGAAAAATCTGCAGCTGCAAGATAAAGACTGATGGTGGGCCTTAGAGCTCAGTCCTACCCAGTTTGTCCTTATTTCCTATTTCACCCCTCTCTACCTGCAATCCTTTTTTATTTTCACCTTCCTACTCTGCATCACAGGGGCGTGGTGGAGGTTAGCACCTTCAACTCAATTTTCTGACTTTTCTATTTGACTAATAGTCACATTTTATATGCCATAAATCTTTATGGGGTACCTTTTACTTTATCGATAAAATTATATCGACACAATCTGTTAGGTGGGCCTTTAAAGAAAAAAGTACAACAAAGGTATAATGAATAAAAATTTATTACCAATATAACTGACCATAATATATTTTCAGCAGTTGATGGAGTTATTTCTGTTTTAAAACTTGAACTTTCCATACATACCATCTGTCTTCTGTCACTCATCCCTTTGGCATTACTCAGTGTTCTCAAGCCAAAAAACCAATGACAAAGCTGTCCTGTAGCTATGTTTTGCATTGTGGCACAGTATTTATTTTTCACAAAATCTTGCTGTTTAGTGACTGCAATTAATGGCTGCTCATCTCTGTTGAAAGCGTGGCTTCAGCACTTGCGCCAAGTATTGCCTGACTGCTAAAACTCCAGTTGAAGTGTTATTTTAGGTCCTCTCTTTCTCCGACCTCCCACCCCGTCATTTCTCCCTACTCTCAAGGAAACGCCCCAGGTAGCTTCCATTGCGGGCAGTACATGAGGCGTAGCGGTCCAGCCCTCTCTGCAGATCTGGAATTTGTGCTGGCAGGAACAGACCAGGCACTGTTTGGGTGTCTCCCTAGAGCATGAGGGCTTCACCCCACTGCCCTCTGGGCCTGGTAGCCTCAGGATGTCACCTGCCCGTATGCAAACGGGTCTCCTGATGCAGCCCGCATGCCCGTGGTTCAATGGCGCTGTATCCCACCTGAGAGTCCGCAGATCCACAGTAATTAATGGTTGAGAATTTGTCAACTTATTTTACTGATGTATGTTTTGGCCACATCATAGATTCATCTTCATCTAACTATTTTAAAACAAATTACTTCAATCAAGCTTAAATCATTTTTTAGATTGCGCCTATAGTCTTTAAATTTGTCTCACACTAAAATTAAAAACCCCAGTGTGGTTGTTTCATCAATTTGGGTCCAGACTGTGGTCTAGACGCTGAATCTTTACCTGGCTTTTCAGGTTGGTCCACAGATCATGGTCTTCTTTAAACATTAGAAAATATTAAGCTACTGCTCATACTCTTTCCCAGATTACCTTCATAATTGGATTTATATTTGCCTCTTACATATTTTATATCAATTTTATGTTTTTTTTCAGTGTTACTTTTATTTAGCAGCAGAAGTTGATAAGATATGTTACTCTTGAATAGGACTGCTCAGCTTCAACATTCATTTCTAATCATTCTATTAATTAATCAACATCAGAACTTCTGGCTAAAATTATGTGCTCAATCTCTATGAGCTGGGTGCCCTCATCAATATATTGTGTGTCCTTAAACAGTACAAACCCCAAAAAGATATTCGCCAGCTATGTCCATGGAATGAAGACAACCTTGGTATACATGTGCTTTAAGCGTCAACACAAACCTCTAGGAAAATCGGTCCAGCCCGGTCCTCGGGTAGTCCTCCCAGGTACAGGTATCATCCAGGTCTTGGATCTCTCTCCTGGAGCTATATATCTATATTCTCCTGTTCACGAGATGGTTCTGAACCAAAACCAGAATAAACATACCAATCTTAAAGCGCTAAATGCCGAACACACAATGCAATCCTCTCTGTCATCACCCACCCACCACCATTCATCCTATCATCATCATCCTTCCTCCTTTGCCTCTCATCATTGCCCTACTCATCCTCTCTAAATCAGCAAAACTACACACAGACCTTGGTCATTGGTTAGAACCCTCAAGTCTACTGCAGTTTTATAAGTAGTATATTGCGAATCTCACCATTAATCCTTCTTGTTTTATTTACTAGGCAGCCTTTGAATTTGATACGACCAACAAGACCCCACTGAGGGAGGCAGTAGCCTCTACTGAGATTTCTGCTCACCACATGTACAACTAACTGACATTACAAACTATATTGACGCCAAGCTGAAAAAAACATTAAAAAACCTAGTACTCTATATGGTTTCAGTCATCACTCACTTTGTTTGGTTCAGTAATTCAAAGGACTAGGACAAAATACAGATAAAAAAGGATGTAACATTCTGGAGGAGACCACAGTGAGGCATTGTTTAAGATTAACAGCACTACCAGCCAGATGAAACAAGCCACAATGCTTTAATTATAGTCTCGATGTTATGATAATTTAACCTTATTACAATAATTTGACAGTACTCTATATTGATTCTGTTAAAAAATGAACCGTACATCCAATCAAGTTCAGTCACCCCAGTTTAAATTAAATGAGCAGCAGACAGTTGGCAGCCAAATAGCGCTTGCCGAGCTGCGTCTTACTATAAAAAATGTTGAAATCGATCACTGCTCATTGCCTCACCTCCTTCCTACTCCAGCCTCTGTGGTCAAGTTTAGCATCAAGTCGAGAACTGCAAGTGCCTGAAGCGTCCGTCCCTCTGAGTCCGTGAATGCCATTCTCAGTCATTGACCTTTCCTGTGATAGCCTTGAGATGTGGTGGTTCCGAGCCCATGTCAAGCAACAGTACAGGTGTCCATCAGCATCTCAATGGCGAAGAAATCCACCTGTAAGTCAAACATACACAGCATCAGTATTCTGTAAAAGCAGGGACAGTACAAGTAGCTTCTTTTTAATAAAATGAAATTATAATGGAAGTTATAATAATATAGTAGCCTAATGACTCCAGTCTAACCATTTACTAATGAGATTCCCTGTTTTAATGTCATTCAGTTTTGCTGATGCGGGGATTAGTTAACTTCTACAGCTAAACTACTTAGCTTACAAGTTTGTTTATTGTCATTGTTAATTCTATCAGATACAGTGTGTGTAGAACCTAGCTGTCGCGTGACACTAAACATGCGTTTTTAACTATGCCATGTTGCGTTTTTTTCCGCTTCTGTTGGTGACTTGTAGGTGCTATACATTTGCTACGTAGGTGGTTTGCCATGGCTGAAAGCATCAACCCATTGGGTTCTGTGGTCCTGAAGTCAAGCAGATGGATCCTGCCTTCTTTGCCGTCCATACTCAGTGCCACGTGGAACTCCAGGTGTATGAGTCACGGGGTCCAGCGTTGCCACACTCTCACATTAAAGGACACACCCACTTACCTGGAGCAGATCGGGAAAAATATTTTTCTTGATCGCATTTAAAATTGGTTATATCTGAATGTCCAGTAGACTCTCTAGTCGCAATTTCTTTGTTGTGGGGATTGGAAATGACAGTTTCTTCAGCTATGAACTAGCTAAAATGGCTTGCTGGCCTTCAAAATACCGTCCATACTTAAATCCTACAACAGAATCTCACAGAGCTTGACCCAGGGTTCCTTCATGGCAATCCTATGTTCTATGGGCAGAGGATGTCTTTGTTGTCTGGCTCATTTTGTACTTGCAGTATATATTCATCTTGGGTCTCCTGTTTGGCCAGTCTGAGGCTCAACCCATTTGTCATTCTTGTACACACCTTTAAAGGGAGGGTTGAGGGAAAGAATAAAACCTTAGATTCACCTTACGATTCTAAAAGCCGCCTTCCCACTTACTAACGCCTCTGCGGATTCACCAACCACCTCAGTAACCGGATGACTGGTTGACTATTATTCGCCTATAACAAGCAAGAAAAGCCTCGATTATTTAACGCATTGAAATTACTTACAAGCGGAAATGTTGAAGAGCTGATGAGGATGGAACGTTTAAACTGGCAAACATCATTAATCACAACTCTTTTTTGTTCGAGAAGCTGTTCTTTTATTTTCGCCTGCAGTGACATACCAAAAGACCAGAAGCCTCAGCCTAATCTTTTGTCTCCATTTATCTCACCTGCCGCGATCAACTTTGCTTTCCCTCCTCACGCTTTTCTGTTTCCTACTCCTATTTAAATGTCATCTCTGACTAGGCTACTTAGGTCTAAAGAGCTAATACTTATATAAACATTTTAGTATAAAGCGACACACACACAAACTCTGCTTTATTAATCAGGCCTCTCTCTGGCCTGCCGACACAACTCGCCTTATATAAATTCTCTACTTTGGCTTTTTCCTCTGTTTTTGTTCTGTCTGTAGTGTGCTTTTGTCTGTGTGTGTGAGAGCAATAGAGGTGATTCTTGAATATAATAAGAGCTGCAAGTGTGCAAATGGTGATGGCGTGTGGGTGTGCGTGTGCTGAGGTGTGCACCACTGCACTCAAATGCACAAAAGTGTTACAACTGTGTGATCGTTCTCTTGCGTGATTCCTGCCTTTATCTTAATTTGCTCACCGCAGTTATCATATCATCGTGTTAAATATGTAAATGTGCCAGTGGAGGTTCACTTTGACAGCGGCAGCCTGGTTTTAAACACCATCAGTCTTAATGAAGCAACACAGGCGCATTCACCACTGATACAGATAGCTCTCTGTTTGGCACATCATCTGTCGGCTTGTTTGGTTGTTTGTTTATGCCTCTGTGTGGTCAATGAATGAAAGGAGACTCAGACAGGGTGTGTATATAATGGGTGTGAGGATGTATTTGGGAGTTTTGTTGTGTTGAGTCGCGGTGTGGTACGCCACCTATGTCCTATTTATTATTTATTCTTTTATTCTATGTGTGTGTTTTGTGGGCATATTTGAGCATTCCTGCAGCGCATACATGCATAATTGTTCTTGCACATGCATGTGTAATAATGCCATCTCCATCAAATGTAATATGCAGAGTTTTTTGCTTGTTTGAGTGTTGTGGCCCATTTCAACTGGCCAGATGGATGGAGCGTCTCTGTGGTAGTAACTAATTAGCATGTTAGTGCTTAGTGCTGTATCCTCCTCAACGACCTCATCACTGATTCTCTCTGATGCTGGGTGTGTGTGAGTCTGGGACTGTTTGTGTGGAGTCTGCCAAATGGAAGTATTTCCTGTATGTATGCATGCCAGATGTGTGGTAAAATTTTTTGCGTGATGCGTGACAGAAAGGGAGAAGAATATGGGAGAAAGAAAAGAAAGAAAGAAAAAAGGAAGACTAGTTGTTTCACCAACTTGAGGAGATGCAGAAGCTGTGCAGCCCTACAGCTGGGCTGGGCAATAGTCATGTTATCATTCATGACTCCTCTACAGAATCTCTAATATTGAAGAAATTATCATGTGGAGATTATATCAGTAGCTTATTCGCTTAATTAATAAAATTCTGAGCAGACTGTAGCTTCTAATTGTAGTGGTCACTGAAGAAGCTGTTTTACATGTCTTGTTCATCTAATACATTAAGTCAATGATTTCATGTGTGACTCTGCATACATTTGTCATGTCTGGCACCACACAATCTACAGGAAAAAATATTTGTATAGTATTTTTTCTCAACTGTGCCAAGCACAAACAAAGTACATCAATTGTGTTTCTATGTGCTGTATATGCATATGTCTGTCCATATCATACGCCATCCCACCTCTTGGACAATACATGAAATTCTTGCCGGCTGGAGAACCAGGCGGGTCAGCGGTGCTGGGGCTGCTCCCGTGAAAAAATCCTTCAGGCCCAGCATAGTAGCAGTCCTCCTGGGTGGCCGTGGCATTGGTCAGGATGCGATCCACAAGAGATGGTCACCTACACAACAAAGCACAGGAAAGGACACGCTATATGCTACACCAAAGGCAGCTAAGCGCTAACTGAAGCGTGACCAGCAAATTGGCCCGTTACTCTGGTAACCAATGTATGCATTCTGGTGAGGAAAAGGCCACATTGTTTGAGAAATTGGCCAGTTGTGCTGTTGAGACTTTGATTTGGTGAGCTGGATTACGAATTCTTTCAGTGCAATTGAGTAGTGCTGCCTGTGACTTTGCTGAAGTATTGCTGACATTGAATACTTTCTTCACTAAATGCAACTCACTCAACCTGATTAGTAGTATACTCCTTGGCTCATCTACTGTTTATATAGAATCAGACTATGTGTCTGCCTCTCTCTATATATCAACATGATTGTACAGAATGACAACTAGATCCTGTGCATGATAAAGTAAAGATTTGCTAATACCCAAAGCCTCAAGACCACTCTCAGTGAGTTCTGACACTCCACACTCAGGAACTATCAGATCCAGTCAATATTCTGTCACTGCCTGGACTGACTTTACAAAGCTAAACCAACACAATTTGTGCAGCGATTCTTCTTGCCCATATTCTGTATACAATAAGTTTGTACTTCATGTACCAAAGTTTTCCTTTTTCTCCTCCACAGACTCTGGGCACCTTTGTTTTAAAAACAGAAGATCCAGTTGATTTTGCCTTTCTAATATACTAACACTTAACTTCCCTACTTCAAAATTGTACAGGTACTGATGTTCTTGTAATTTAATAGCTCATTCTGCTGTAAATAGACTGTGGGGCTTTAGCTAGCACATAGCTAACTCTGCATATAATCCAGATTAGAGTATATTTATCACCTTGTTCTACGAGTACATTGGTGTCCATGTTAGGCTACTACATAAGGTTTATGATCACACTTCCCCACTACAGGTCCCTCTCACTGATGGTGCTTATCATTGCCAGAGCCAATTTGCCCAGCCAGGCAGGGGTTAGTAGTATCCACGGGCATCTGTCGTGCTACAGTAGGTGTTGGTGCTATTTGCTTGTTAAATGATTGTTAGTTATTTTTCTACTGCCAGCAGCCACAGTAGTGTTACGGTATCAAACCAAGCTGACAGGTTAAAGTTCAGGTTTAGTGATTTCATGTTGTTATTAGTTGTGATGATGTTATATTGTGTTGTTAGGGTGAGTTGCAGTGATGGTTAGTTGGTTTGTGGTCTGGGGTTTTGTTGAATCAGAGAATCTGAATGAAGAATGACACCGCAGACACACAAACTGATGTACACACTGCGCACAGATGTTAGATGAGTTATGGCTCATTCACACACACGTACACACACTCACATAAATATACTCGTACTGACCCTGTTCTCTCTCTGCATGCAACCATTGTAGGGGACACAGCAGATAAAAAGCAGCCAGCAGAGGACAGAATGAATCATAGGCACAATGTAGAGCCTTGGTGGCAGAGTGGAGGATAAAAATCAAAAGAAAAAAAAGAGGAAGAGAGACCTCTCTGTCATTTCTGGACCAATCAGGGGAGGGTTTCACAGGTCACGCCATGCAGGGGGCTTGTCATTCGCGTGCAGGTGAGGGATGAGCCAAATCAGTACCACGCCTGTGTCAGTCACAGGGTGATGGAGTGAAAAAGATTAGAAAGGGGAAAGGATTTAAAGAAAAAAGTGGTTGGCAAGGAGGGGAGCGGGGCTTTTAAGGCGTAAGATTGCCAACATGAGTGTATCCTTTATTGGTTTAGTTTTGATGTCTATGGTTAAAAGGAAATGAACTGGAACTAAAGCTTAAACTAAAAACAATTAGAATGATATCTACCGAACAAAATGGAGTTTTTATTTACATAACGTGTCCTTTTCCGATGCTTTGTAGAAGAGGGAGAAAGGAAAGCAAAAAGCATGAACAGAACAACTTTGGGAACAAAAAAGGAAAGCTAGAAGGCCTCTGGTTGAGGTTAGTAGGTTGGTTGGAGTGGTTTAAGCTAGAGAAGGCACAGTTAAGTTGGTAAGAATGAATCATTCCATGGATAATTGGTTAGTTTTCATAACGGGTTAGTAAAGTTATTAATCAAGTTAGTAAATACCAAATGAGCCATGAAAGGCATTTAAGCTGGGCTACAGCACCCTGCTAGTGACCTCAGTGTTCTCTGGTTAGCTCTCTCATTCACTCGCTCACACACTCGCTCGCATACACACACACACAATTGAAAAAGCACTCCTGGGGAGCTGAAAGCAGTGCTGGATGTAATTGGTTAACCCTGCTAGCTAAGACCAAAACCTCGTTTTCTTTTTATACACTTCTCACTGCGGTTGGCCTTAGACCACCATGCATAGCTTCTAACATTAGTTTCTGCCTTTCACGGACTATAATTGTTTCTAAAACACACTGCAGCAGTCACTGTGATTGTTCATATGACTCAAATACACATTTAAGCTTTAACATGACATTGATTTTAAATTTCTGAAGTGTTTGTCAGTTCTCTCAAAACAAATCACTGAATCATTTATCTAAATGTCAGAAAAGGATCAAAAACTAATCACAACGTTCTCAGAGCTCAAGATGACATCTTTAAAATTCTTTGTTTGGTCCGATCAAACCCAAAATATATTCAAGTTACAAGCAATATCAAACAGACAAGTAACAACCTCATATTTGAGAAGAAACAAGCAAAATGTTAGGTGTTTAACTTGTTAAATGACTTAAGGGATTAATCAAAATGGTGAAAATTCTTGTCAATTAATTTTCTGTTGTTCATCATTTCCATCACTAATTGAAAATCAAAGCATACTTGCATCCATTGATTAATCTACCTCTTGCCATCTTTGGTCATCCCTACAACACCTCAAACCTTTCTCTCAAAATTTATCAATATGGTACTCATTTCATATCTGCTCTCCTCTCCTCTTTGCTCGGTGGCTCACTCGTCCATCTCCTGTAGTCTGGTTACCTGTCTCAGGTTGCCGGGTGAAACCTTGACGTCGTGCCAGAAGCGTTGTCGTTGAACTGCCGTTGGCGGGCTCACAAGGCCTCAAGAAGGCCCCAGGGCGAGTTGATGACGAGAGTATTTGTGCCGTTCTTCAATACTAAATTTGACACTAAGTCGGCTGACTTTGATGCTCCTTGTTATTAAACATAACACGTGTCTGAAAAGGAAGCGTGATTTCATCACTGCTAAGATTGGATGGGGTTGGTGACAGGTCATAGCAAATACTCGAACCCGCTGTAAAATTCATAACATATCTCGCAGGCTAAGGTAAAGGAGGGTGGTAGAGGAAGAAGAGGAGGAAGCGGGAGGAAGAACAAAATCACGACCATTACATTTTGTTGAACATTATCTATAATTAAATCTGTCTCCAAACTATGTACACACTGCTCTTCACAATATGTTAAAGATGATAAACTGGTGGGTGTTCATCAGAGCAAGCTGAGTAAAACAAAGCTCAGCTGGGCCTGGTTAAATTTGATTCGGATGTTCAGTTCAAAACATATTGTTGAAGATGCTGAAAATGTTGTTATTGTCAAGCAAAGCCTCACAGATGCCAGCACTTGGAAGAAACACTTCCTTCCATACCTCTAATCGTACCATGGAGTGGTGTCTATACAAGCTTTGATCACTCATGTGGGTTGGAGATTAAACAGTGTGGATGTGAGAGAGACAGTCGTGAGTCTGTAGCATTCCAAACTCGTTATAAAACCTGCCAGTCCTCTCTTTGAAGAACTGAAACAATACGTAACTTCC
>BRZM01000257.1:95144-106916 GCA_033238685.1 Lates japonicus | reverse complement strand
TGCCATATGCACACAAACACACAGTGAAATCCAAGTGATGTGTGTTTGATCGTTGGAGGGGCGGTACAGTTGCAGCTGGTCCCAGCAGCAGCCCATCAGATCAGTTATTCACACTCTCTCTCTCTCTCCCTCCTGCCTCCCCACAGAATGCTTTATTTATTAGAGTAGTAGTTTAATGATAGCCTTCAAGGTCTCATGCCAATCACCCTCCATCTTTACATTTTCGCTTATTCCCACTCTTCCTATAGCCTCTGCAGTTAATTTCTTACTTATTTGCTACACTAGTTCCGTGCATATTTCCCTAGTTATTTCTGACACACTTTCCTATACCTCCCTCATCTCCTTCTTTTCCCCACTTTCCTCTCCTTTCCTCTTGTAACTTAATTTAATCAGAGTTTCAGTGAGATCAAGATCTGTTTTTCAAGGGAGAGCTGAATGAAAAACATTTCCAGCCAGATAAAGCTGCAACTAAAGAGTATTATGCAACTAAAGATTATTCTGCCATTAGCATCAATTAAAGTGTTGATTAGTTATTCGAGTAGTCGATTAATTGTAATCATTTTGTGTATATAATGATGGGAAATAGTGAAAAAAATACCCATTACCATTTCCCAGAACCCAAGGTGATATTTTCTGATTGTCTATTCTGTCATAAGAAATCATAAACTCAGTTTGCAGTGAGAAAAACGGTAAATCATCATATTTCAGAAGCTTTCAGAAGTCAATGAAATATTTGGCATTTTTACTTGAGAAATAACTTAAATAATCAATTGATGATTAAGATTTATGTTAATTAATTTTCTGTTGATTTCCAGCACTACAACAATCAAATGACAACAAGAAATAACATAACATTCACAAAACTGATCAGAGATCTGTTTAAAAACTCTATTATTTTAATAATATTATTATTAACTCTATTAACTCTGTTATTATAATAATATTATTATTATTTTGAATTATTTTAAAGGTTGTTTTGGAGATTTCACTCCCCCCCCACCTTTCTCTTTCCTTCATTTAATCAGGTAGTCTGACTTTATACTACAGTAGATCTCTTACTCAGTCAGACTACCTGATTAAATGAAGGAAAGAGAAAGGTGGGGGGGGAGTGAAATCTCCAAAACAACCTTTAAAATAATTCAAAATAATAATAATATTATTATAATAACAGAGTTAATAGAGTTAATAATAATATTATTAAAATAATAGAGTTTTTAAACAGATCTCTGATCAGTTTTGTGAATGTTATGTTATTTCTTGTTGTCATTTGATTGTTGTAGTGCTGGAAATCAACAGAAAATTAATTAACATAAATCTTAATCATCAATTGATTATTTAAGTTATTTCTCAAGTAAAAATGCCAAATATTTCATTGACTTCTGAAAGCTTCTGAAATATGATGATTTACCGTTTTTCTCACTGCAAACTGAGTTTATGATTTCTTATGACAGAATAGACAATCAGAAAATATCACCTTGGGTTCTGGGAAATGGTAATGGGTATTTTTTTCACTATTTCCCATCATTATATACACAAAATGATTACAATTAATCGACTACTCGAATAACTAATCAACACTTTAATTGATGCTAATGGCAGAATAATCTTTAGTTGCATAATACTCTTTAGTTGCAGCTTTATCTGGCTGGAAATGTTTTTCATTCAGCTCTCCCTTGAAAAACAGATCTTGATCTCACTGAAACTCTGATTAAATTAAGTTACAAGAGGAAAGGAGAGGAAAGTGGGGAAAAGAAGGAGATGAGGGAGGTATAGGAAAGTGTGTCAGAAATAACTAGGGAAATATGCACGGAACTAGTGTAGCAAATAAGTAAGAAATTAACTGCAGAGGCTATAGGAAGAGTGGGAATAAGCGAAAATGTAAAGATGGAGGGTGATTGGCATGAGACCTTGAAGGCTATCATTAAACTACTACTCTAATAAATAAAGCATTCTGTGGGGAGGCAGGAGGGAGAGAGAGAGAGAGTGTGAATAACTGATCTGATGGGCTGCTGCTGGGACCAGCTGCAACTGTACCGCCCCTCCAACGATCAAACACACATCACTTGGATTTCACTGTGTGTTTGTGTGCATATGGCAAGAGTGTGAGTGTGTGTGTGTCTCATATGGCTTTGTCTCTTCTCATGGGTCTCCTCCTCAACATTTCACACACTAATTTGTCATTTCCATGGCAACCCTGTGTTGCAGGAGCTACAGCAAATATGAATGTGCGTGTGCATGTGTGTTTTCGGGGAGAGAGGGAGACAGGAAGAGAAATGGAGAAGGAGGGCGAGAGAGAGAGAAAGAGTGATTGAGTGAACAGTACATTATCATGGACAGCTGTACTGAATCAAAATGGCGGATGGAGGCTGCGGAGCACATCAGGGGAGCCTACATTATACAGCACCTGATAGAGGGAGCAGGGTGGAAAAGAGGCAGGGTAGTGAGAAAGGGGAAAGATGCATAGGGGGGATTTGAAAGAGGAAGAATAAAAAAGCCAGGAGATGGAAGACTCATTGAGATAGAACACAAAATGGTGAGAAGAGAGAAAGAGGTGGAGGGATAGAAAGAGAGACAAGGAAAGGGAGTGGCGGGGAAGTGAGGGATGGATGGCTAGAGAGAACGAAAGAGAGAAAAATGCTGGTGTATCTAAATCCTAGTGTAGCAAGCCTCAATCATGGCAGCCCTGTCATTCTGGAATAACTTTTGCAATTCCCCTGCCTCGTTTTTAGCCTATACAGTTCTGCTATCAGCTTCTCTCAGACTGTCCACACACACAAATACACACACACACACACACACACACACACACACACACACACACACACACACACACACACACACACTCACCATAAACTCAAACATTCTGCTCGAAGGCATCCCTCCTTAATAACAGACAGGTGGATTAACTATTCCATACAGTATACAGATAGATGACCAGTGTAGGAAATGTATGTAAATGCATGCTAACATATGCATAGTCTCCATATTAAGTTAAAGTGTGAAAATCCATACAGTCAGTTCACTAAAGTTTCCATCTCTATTCAGTGATATACAGCATCTGGCTTTGAAACCGATTGGGCTATCACATCACAGCCAGGGGAGCAATACTGTAGAGGAGGATATTACTGTCAGGACACAAGTGACAGATTGGTTGTCTGCAGCGTTAAGCTCTTATTCCTCTTTTTCGTTGTTGTTGTTCTTCTTAAATTGAAGGCATTCAGTCCCAACATGAAATATACGAGAGAGTTTACAAATTGTAACACCGGCTCTGACAAATGTCTCACTGGCACTGAAAGTAAAGCTAGTGCAGAAATGACTGATTGGTTGATCGACAGTTTTGATAACTGATTAATTGTCAGTTATCAAGTATAAATGCTCCTTTTCTCAGTTTTTTAATCACTTAAAATCAAATATCTTTCGGTTTTTGAAGACATCACTTTTCAAACAATTAATTGACTTAAGGGCTGCAACTAACAATTATTTGTTAATTATTGATTAACCTGCAGATTATTTTCTTGGTTAACTCTATCTACATTATAATTTCTCAAGCCTAAGGTGATGTCATTAAATGTCTTGTTTTGTCTGACAAACCCAAAGATGAAAAGGATCAAATTCTTACCTCTGAAAAGCCGGAACCTTCAAATTTTGGGCATTTTTGAAAAATGAAAAGTAATTAATTACCAAGATATTTGTCGATTGACTAATCATCTAATCATTGCAGCTCTAATTGACTCAAATGAAAAAATGAGCAACACATTAGACGGTACTAAAAAGAATCAGCCCTATAGTTTAATCTATTAAGTGACATAAAATAGTGAAAAATGTCCTTAGTGATGTATTCAAAGTGCGAGGATATTCAATTTACAGTCATTAAAAGGAGAAAAATGAGCATGTTTGCTTGAGAAACAGTAAGACATTAAATTGTTTCTGAGCAGACATGGACTTTTTGTTGAAGTGAATTTCCATGAGACACAAATAGAATATAACCAAATAATATCTTTTATTGTTAATCCTTCTGAATTCCATTTTAAGAAAAAAAGAAAAAACAATGAACAGCACATTTCCTGCCATTATGTTCAATCTTTTGTTTCATGTCCCTTTTTGTATCTTTTATCTATGCTCATCTCTCTCTCTCTCTGTCTATAGCTTGAATTTGGCCTTCTCTCTGGTACCCAGGGAAACCGGCTTGTTTCCATGACAATGTCTGCAGGCAGAACAGCGTATTTGTCTTAAGCTAGATAAGATCAGAGTCAGTTTCATCCCTCTTAGACACACATACACCCGCGCAGGCATGCACACAAACACACATACATGCATCAGGGCGCATGTGCACATAGGAGACCATAGAGCACCAAAAAGCACACATGCCAAACTGATCTGAAACCATAAAGTTAAATGTACCCACACAGACGAATTACGATGCTCAGATTTGCATGCATGCAGATCCACGCACATCCTGCACTATCACAAACACACACACACGCGTGCGCACAGCTAATGAAACCTTCTTACAGCAGGTTGTTAACAAGTAACAAGAGCATAAAGACCTCTTTTCATAAAGGTAATGTAATGGGGTTTTAATGAAAGCTGTGGCTATTTCAGCTGTTGTAGTTATGCCAGACCAGCACCACAAGTAAATGAGTTTGTGTTTGTGTGTGCGTGCACATGCATGCCTGCAAGTGTGAGTGTGTGTATGCTTGTTCATGTGTTTGTTCTTGTCTTGGCAAACAGCAAAGAAATGAACTTCAAATGCCAGATGGGGTACTGGAGTGAAACGCCAATTGGGCCACTACCCTCAGCACCCACCCAGACACAATGGAAATTGCTAGAACAGGTAAAAGACAATTGGAGCACCGTCTAGCCTGTTTCTTTCTCTTTCTTTCTAAAAAGGGAGTGTGTGTGTGTGTGAGTTTGTGTGCCAGCGTTTGATGAGGCATCTGCATCACTGATGAATACCATCCTGGCTGATGTGAGACTGTGTCAAGTCGGGGAGCCCAAAGAGAGATGCAGCGCCCCTGCTGAGAGACGCTGCAGTCTTATCTCCCTTCCTGTCTCCCCCTCGCGTGTCCGACCTTCTCTTTCCACCTCTCTTTTCCCACTTTCTGAATGCGCTCCTATCTTTCCTCACCATCACTTTTCTACACTCCCTTACCCTATCCCTCCCACCCCTCCTCCCACCCTGCCTTACACATTCACTTTCAGTCTCCGCTCTATCTTTCCCCTTCATCCTCTGTAAATGGGAAGTCCGTTTGATGTCTTTATTTTTAGGTGATTACAGGGTGCATCGGCTTTGTGTGTTCCCTATTAGCAGTGAATGTGCAAAAATGGTAATGTGTACACTTGTTAACAGGGTGGTAATAGCATACAATTACCAACAAATGTATACATTTAGCAGTGGGATTGCTACACATTTCCCCCTGGTGAATTCGATGTATCTCCCTGATAATGTGGGGTAGAGCTCTGTATGTGGTGCTGTGACTTTCATTACAAGAACTGCATGGGTGTTAAGCATTAATGAGTGTTGTAGTACAGTACTGTAATGGGTGTGAGTAGGCAGGAATTAATTACATTAGTGGAGGGTATATCTGGGAAAATTGGCCACATTTGCAATAAAAACTTTGTTGCCATTGCCTTATGCCACTGATGGCCAGAGGGGCACAACTTAGTTTTAACGGTTTTTTCACAGCTCAGATGTGTGCATCAGGACCCACTGTTCACTTGCAGTCACTCAAGGCAGACAGCCAATCCCTAAGACCTTGCCTCTGCTTACAAGCAGCTCTCTCACCTCGAGTTGAGTGCTTGTTCTTGCCGATCTTGTTAAATTATGTCAACGTACAAACCACAGTGGCTAATGTCTGTCTGAATAAATATACAGTATATTGCAGTATTACTTCAAGCCTTAGATGATTTTGCAGATAAAGAAATTTGGGTGGTGCAAAAAAGAATTTTTTTGGTTTCTATGATATTGATTTTTTGTTTTTATGTGATAATATTGAATTTGCAACAGGGAGAGTTGATTTAATATAACTACAGGCATGGATGTAATGTAACTGCCAAGGGTTTTTTGTTTGGGTGGCAAGTAACGATTATTTTCCTTTGATTCATCACTGATTAAACAGTAAACTGCTGTCACAATTTGTGCAGGAGCCTAAGTTGATGTCTTTGATTTGCCAACAACAGACCAACAGGCCAAAACCAAAAGATATTTTATCTACAATAATAATGGAATTGCAATTGATACATGATTAATCAATCAGTCCAACGACAAATAATTAATCAGATTTTTCTTTGATGATCAAAAGAAATCGTTGTAGTCCTTTTAAAAGTAAATATGCCAAATGTTTGCCAGTTACAGTTTTCCATTTGTAATCACCAGTAAATAACCACAAGTGAATGTGGTATTTTGCCCTAATAATTTACCCTATGCAATTTATCAAATATGGCAGTTGTAGTTGAGATGATTTCAAATGGACTAGTTTAATAACTGGCCTGAGTCAAATAAACTGAGACACTCTGCAAGCAACAACAAAAATATGATTTGCCATTTGGTTTCAGTGCTATATTTTATTAAAAATAATCAGTCCTTGTGTGGTTTATTATTAGGACTGTTAGATGGTGATGAGTAAGAGGTAGGAGACATGCTGTACTTTGCTGGTGTACTGACTGGTTCCTCTTGTCTTGGCGTCTGCTACCACTCCCAACCTCACATATAGGTGGAGTCAGCACGGAGCTCGTCCACTGTGTGTGTGTGTGTGTGTGTGTTGTAGCAGAAAAAGCGTGCACATGTGTCGTCCGGGAGATTACAAGAGAGAGAGGTGGAGGGCAAAAACAAGAGACAATTTCAATGGGGAGTGATACTGAACATCGTGTATGTGTGTGCAGCCTGTGCCTGAGGTGGAGTGTGCGTCCATCCGCAATGTTTTGCCATAAGACAATGTGTTAAAATGAGCGCTTTGATTGCCGGCGGCACCATGAGTCACAAGTGATGACTCACAATCCACCTTCCCTGAACACGCACTCATGCAACTCACACAAGACACACACCCACACAAACGTGCAGACACACACCTCGTTCTCCCTTCATCCACTGACCGTGAAGAATATTACAGGCAGCCTTACTCCTTTTCATTTACACGAATGCACACTCACTCCACCTACTCAGCGGGCACTCTCTAAGGTTAATGTGTGAGTGTGTGTCTGTTAATCCGCCCGTTCACTCTTGTGCGTAAAAGGTCACTTGACGAGCCTGACCATTTGTCTATGCTTTGCACAGATTGTTGGATTGATCGAGGACACTTGCACACTGCAGACAAACAACTATTATTAACCGGACAACATGCTTCAACCTAAAATGAATAAATAAATAAATATCATAAACAAGCATTGCTGCCAATTACGTTCAAGAGCCGTTCCTAAATCCTATTCAGAACCTACAATCACTCATTCACCCAGAACCCTTCCACGGTCTATTCTTGGCCGAGACAGAGAAAGGCAAAATCTGCAACGGCTTTAAGCACATTTCCATCCAGATTATTGCTGCTCAATACTTTTCAAAAAAAAAAAAAAATCATTTCCCCTCTTCCTTTGGCTTATATAGTCTTATGAAAATCAATTTGGTTTCCTCTTTTCTTTCTTCCCTCCTGATCGTGCATTTCACCCACTCAAGTGATTAGTGATCTGTGGGTATCATTTCGGAAGAATGATAGCTGTGTTTTATGGAGGAGGGGAAAGGTCCGCGGCTCCCCATCAGGGGCTGATGTTCGCGGAGAATGACTGGGCTGGGAGGGCAGACAGGGCTTTTCCTTTGTCTCTTTGAATACAGGCAGTTGCTCTATCTGAGGAGAAAGGCGACTCACTTCCAACTCTCCCTCTCGCTTCCTCTTTCCCTCTCTGCTCCCTCTATCATTCATTCTTCAAGCTCTTCTCTCACAGGCACAGTCTCTTTCTCAATTTCTCCAGTGCACACACTCTCTCTCTCTCTCCACACACACAGACACACACAGCAGACACACATGCTATATATCTTTCTAAGACACCCCTCCCACACCCAATCCGCCCCCTCAAAGGAAGCTGTTTCAGCTGCTTGGGCTCCTCAAAAAAAACCTCTTCATTGAGCTAACCTAAGCGGGCTTAAGTCTGCACCATTTGACAGCTACACATCTCAGTGTCTTTAGGCAAAACACTCACACAAACACACACACACCGTCTTTTCATGTGTACAGTTTCTGAAAAGAGACTTCAAAGGTTTAGAAAAAAATAAAAAGAAAAAAATCGTACAGTTCTACTTTCCTTAATCCACAATCCAAACATCCGTAATAGTGAGGGCATCCACTATACACAAATACACTGAATACATTGTGTAATAATGCTAGAAACATATATTCAACCCATATCGATCATAAGTGGGTGATTTAAAAAAAGCTGAGCATAAGCCAGATGAAGCAATTAAAATTTCACCACTGGATGATTCATGGCAGACATTTTAGGGCAGAAAAACTCCGGCACTAAGGGCTTACTTAGCAATCAAAACATAGCAAAAGAATTAATAATGCTAGAAATATAGTTATTTGACAGAGTAGAGATGTCTCACTGGGAGGTGGTTGGAGACTTGTCATTGCGCTCTATTCAGAATGTTTCTATCCACCAACATGGATGAACATTTCATTATGTAGCGCATTTCACTGAATACCACGGCCCTGTGTCTATTTTGGGAGACAGCCGTCATCATGTCCTCTCTCATCAATCCAAGGAGCACAATAGCCTGTCACAATTAAAGGCACCATGCCGTAATGGGCCAATCAGTGTATTCATCAGCGTCATGCAGAGCCGACCAATCAGTAGCACCTACCTTCAAATTTCCAAGAGAACAAGGCCAGGCTCCTACTCATTACGCATACTGCAGCTAAAGTATGAGCGGCTCGCTGCGCATGCCATCAGCTTACCTTACTAAAAATGAAACATTCCAATTTACAATGACAACTGCAAATAAGAACTTGAGGCCTAGGAACAGCTCTAAAGTTCTTCATTATCATATAGAAGAGCCTATCAATACATTCAACTGCAAAACCAACCAGAACAGCCCATTAGCCATACACATGAAAAGAAAAAATCGGTACCTCCTTTTTCCCTAAATTCTGAAGGCGGTGTTCCAAACAGTGAAGAGGGCAGGAAAGGAAACAAAAAAGGAAAAAGGGAAAGGGGCAAAAGAAAACAGGGGTGGCAATGTGAGTTTTGTTCATCCCAGTGAACACTTTTCAAAAGGCAGAAACACTAGCACTTGTATTTTGGGCTGTGTTCAAAAAAACTGGACAACTTGGGGGTTGAGGTGTAACAGCATTGCTTTCATACACTGGGAACATCTGTTCAGAATCACATCGCTCGCTAAGTATGAGGAGCTGATGTGAGGACCCGGCAACGACGAGTGAGACATGCTGGAAGCCAATGAAAAGCATGGATAGATGTAGATGGTGTCACCTGAAAACTGCCACAGTCATTGATTCAAACCCTAATGTAAAAGCACAAAGTGCACATATGGATTACATTATTAAGCACACACGCCTCTACACACTCCGCAGCGCCCATCCCCTCAATCAAACTGCTACATACAGATGAGAGAAAAAATGGAATGAAATTGGAAAAGTAAAGACCAAAATCAAACCAGTCGGTCAGTCCCAGTTGGCTCTTAGCTCCATTTCCATGACCTGGAGCCTTAAGTCTAACCAACCAGCGCTGATCAAGCTACTGCTGTCTACTCCTACCATTATCCTCCCACATCAGTAGCCGTTATTATAGTATATATCAGCAGTTGCTCTCAGGCTCATCATTCTCTTCAAAAAGTAAACCAAAAATGATCTTTAAAGCCATATTTCATATTCAATTGTTCCATTGCAAATGCCCAAGTCATCCATTTCGGTTTAAATTAAAACTGAAATTTCCGATGGGACCAAATGGGACCATTTAAAATGAAAAAGAAACTCAATTACAGAAAAAAAAACTGACCTTAGTTCGAGGTGCCTAGAGAGACAAAATTCCTCCGCGCCAGGTGGTGATGAATTGGGGAGGGATCTGGGAGTTGTGAGTGGGAGGGTGAGGAGGTGGGGGATGATGGTATAGCAGAGGACAACAGGAGAGTGAGAATTAAGGAGGCCATACCTTGGTAAGCAATCATCAAGTGTGCCAGACCTTAAGGAAGACAAGAGCACAGTGCTGGTAAGGATCATGGGGTGTGAGGTGTGTGTGTGTGTGAGTGTGTGTGTGTACATATGTGTTTTTAGCATGATACAGAGGTGGTCAGTGACGCTGCTGGTGAGGCTAAAGTTCTCTGCGTTTGTTTCTGTGTGTGAGTCCTCATTTTTTTCGAAATATCTAAAAAAACTTTGCAGACACTATACACGTACTATGCACACAGGCATTTGCACCACGGCCATGAAGCTAGGTGTTAGTATGCGAGTACCCTATTACTGTGTCGTCTATGTAAGCTCTAGGCAAGAATCTCTTTAAGTGATTGCACATGGGATGTGGTACTTACCAGGTGTCAGCAACCAACCCCTACATACCACACAGACCAACATACATTTACACTGTCTACCTGGAACTGTGTGTTCCCGCTTGAAAGATGTAATGAGAGCGTGAAGGCCAGAGAGGAAAATGCGAAGGAAAAGACTGGCATGGAAAAGATATAAGCTGGCTACAGAAGAGGCTGAAGGAATGGTGAAAATAAGATAACAAGATGATAGAGCTAAATAAGTATTATTGCAAAGATTAAGGTAAGAACATGGAAAAGAGGGAATCGAGTGGAAGAAGCAAAGAAAGAGATGTTTGAACAAAAGAGCAGGAAGAGGAAACTCAAATACAGACAGACACAACGGACAGAAAAGGACGGAAGGTAGATAGACAAATAGATAGATAGATAGATAGATAGATAGACAGATGAATGGAATGAATATAGATAGATAGATGAATAGAATAGATAAGTACAACCTACCTGGAGTGCGGCTGTGCTCAGAAAAAGGTGTCACCCAGCAGGCGAGAGAGAGAGACAGACATTCGTGCCTTGCATGCTCAGCCCTTGAGTTTACCATAGCTACTTACTGTACATACACATCCGTCCAGAGGTTACCGTGGTAACACCTTCATGCAAAGTCCATAAGCGCACAATGGATACCATGCTGCACTGGTGGCCCAGGCTTCCAGGGTTGTCTAAATATAGGCACACAGCAGCATTAAGAAAAAAATGCACAGTCTCTCTCTAAGACTCCACTGTGTACAAATACGCATACATAAGTGCACACACACACACGTACCCACCCACACTTGTAGATACTGAGGGTGGAGAGGGTTGTGGGTGTAAATATACATTCCTACCTGTATGTTTGGATTCAAGAGCCGTTTACCCCAAAACTTACCTTGCAGCTGCTTCCTCTCCCCAGAGCCCCCCGACAGATAGCATGCAACAAACACACACGCGCGCACACACACACACACACACACACACACACACACACACAGTCTCTCTGTCTTTCACACATACAGACACATACACACACTAACATTGACTATGGCAGTAATAATATGAAATAGCAGGGTAAACATGTAGGGATGGATTAGCAATTACCCAGGAAAACAGGGGCATACATGTCTCAATACTGGGACAGGAGAAATGTGTGTGTGTGTGTGTGTGTGTTATGTGCATGTGAGCGTGTGTGCGTGCGTTTTTAAGTGTGTGTGTTCTGAGCTGTGTACTCATCTGAGTGTTCCTTGTACTCTGCCCTT
>BRZM01000257.1:38463-76367 GCA_033238685.1 Lates japonicus | reverse complement strand
TAGAGGGCCGTGAAAATAAAACTCATCTGTCAGCATCTAGTAGATATATTGACGTGTGTGTGTGTGTGTGTGTGTTTGTGTTTGTGCACCCATATTTTGTGCTTGCGTTTATGTCAGCTTGTGCTACAGTCTTTGGAACTCGGCTTTATACGGTGAGGTTTACCTAGTTTGTGCTGTGAATGGTGACAAACAGTACACAGGGGGGGTGAGGAAGGGGGGAGATGAAGTGACACATGCAGAAGTCTCAGGATTTTAATGGTGATATTATATAAACAGTAGGATTTTATGTATGTGGAAGACTTTCTGTGCCATTTAAAACACTGTACTTACACAGTGGTGAGTCTATGATTATAAGGGTATCATTCTATGAGTCAAACAGGCACCCCTGTGTCATTCATTCAGAGAGGGCAGTCTGTGTAACTACAAATAATGTGTCTGTGCATGCGCGCCAGAGTGAGTTGGTGTGTTGACAGCAGGTGTTTGACAGGCAACCACCGCACTACAAATGAAGTTAAATGGGAGGTTTGTCTCTAATCGTGTTTGTAATGAGTTTCTGTGGCTCATTACATTTACTAATTCCATATTGCAGCATGCAATGCTGTATGTAATGACCTGCGTGTGCGATGCATGTGTCCCATGCTGTGTGTGAGGTGGGAGGATACTCACAATCTTACTCTCATTTATAACAATAGCGGTGCCCTGTCCTCATCAAAGGATTGCAATTTCTAAACACAAATAACATTAGCTCATGTGCGCAAACATGCGCACACGGGCGCCCACGCACGTTCACAGGCGCTCGCACACACACCTGGAATAACGGAACTCAAATACACAGTCCATCTGCGTGTGGATCCGTGTGTCATTAGTACTCTCAACAGGCATTGCGTGATCATCGACCAGCAGATGGAGTGACAGGACAAACAAAAGCCCGTCTGACTGTATTGTGTGTGTATACATTTATGTGTGTGTGTGTGTGTGTTTGAACAGGAGTGGTTGAGGTTGGACGACAGAGAGGTGTGTGAGTGGGTGCCTTACATGTGGCCAAATGGACCAACTCAGTCTGGTTCGGCTAGCCGCCACTACAGTTGGGTTTGCCCGATGTGTGTCCGTGTGCGGAAGCTTTGGCCCAGCGTAACTCTGTGTCGTCAGGTGGCCTGATGTGACCCTGAGCTGCTGCATGGTTGTGCTGATGCAGCCTCAACCGCTGTGCTCTGTGCCCCAGTTAGAGGTCAAGGGTCAGAGCAGTTTGTGTGACAGAGACAGACTGAAGCGGGATAATGAAGAGAGCCAGTGACAAAGACACATTGGCGCCTTTCACCTTTTCACCTTTTTTACCCTCCTGGCTCAAATATGTAATAGCTGCACTGGCCTGCAAAGCGGCTCAGGCGCCCTGTTACAGGTGCCTATCACAGGCGAGAAAATCAAATAAAGTGGATATAAAATTGTTCTCACGCGAATCACGAAAGCCATTGGGATTCCATAAGAAAAATATCGTGTGTAGACAAT
Organism: Lates japonicus; assembly: GCA_033238685.1. NCBI lineage: Eukaryota > Metazoa > Chordata > Actinopteri > Centropomidae > Lates > Lates japonicus. The sequence goes on along the minus strand of BRZM01000257.1, from coordinate 74,861 downwards.
AAAAGTAACATGGACTGTAATCATGCCTTCTGGACATTATCAAATAATAACAAACCATTCAAGGGACTTTAGCTCTGGTTGCACAGGACATGTGTGGTCAATGTTTGTCTGTGAATTATTCTGCCTCTTCTGGAAAGACTTTCCATGATTTTGGAACCCTATTGAAAGTTTGCTCCCATTAGCTAAGAACAGATTAGGATGGGTGATCAGTTCATTTCGGATGAGTTGGACAGACTTTTTAAAATGGATTCTTAGATGGTTTGTCTTCTTAAAGAAGGGCCTCTGACTGGGTGGGCTTTCTTCTAATCTAACAGCCTGACCCTCAGTTATATTCATTTGAACCTGGAGATGGAGGTTGGGAGGATTTTATTCATTATCATTCTCCATGGTTCAGATGCATATATATATTTTTATATTATATATATAGGTCAGTCATTCCTCTCTGTTTTCCTCCTCCAGTTGTCCTCAGGTCCTGATTTATCCGTGCGTTAATTAAATATTAAATCAGCAGAAAACCAATAGAATCTTTGATCATTTATCAATATCGTTTGGTTGGTTAAATATCGCTCGGGTCTGCTGATCAGGGTTTGCTGGGCGGCTGGCCGATCAGAAACCACGCCGTTGGCAGGCGGTCTCGCCTCTGAGCCGGAATGGGAAGAGGACGGAATGAAGATGAGGCTGTTCTTTTATTTCTAATACTACAAACATTTAATTTAATCATTTATATATATATTTCATTGGACTATATATTCATTAGTATCTCATATATTAATTCATGGATGAATCTCAGACTTTAAGTTGGATGGTGCTAGCTCAAACATTCATCCATGTGGTGGATTGTAATCAGCTGATTGCCAGACCTGATCATTTAACCCTGAATGTTTAAATGAGGATATATTTTCATATTACGTTAAAAACATCATTAATACCTAGGATATCCTAATAATTATGTAGTTGGTCAATCATTCATTATTATAATATTTTCTCAGTGCTGGATCTGGGCCGGGCGGTTCGAGATAAAGACCTCATGCATCAAGTCAGTAATATTTCAGGTTAAACTGGAAGAAATAACATACTAAGTTAGTCAAACATAATAAAATGATCATCTCAGTCTCAGATAATTCTAGTCTCATTTGATTTCAGACTCCCTCTGGGTTTCTCAGACTCCATTAGTCTTGGGGCTCTCTGCTGTGAGCCGGGTTGGCTCATCAATCAACTCATTTGACCATATTATTAACTCCTTTAATATAAACAATCTTCAAACTCAATATCAGTCTATTCAGGATAAGTGGTTTGATCTCAGTTCTGTGGACAGTGATCCTAACTGGGATGGTGGGATGGTGTTTAACAATATTTCGATCTTCTTCAGTTAATATAACTTTAAACCTGCGATATTGGATCTCTGATGAACAGTATTGAGACCTTTTCTCTGTCCTCCTCTCAGCCTCGGGGCAGTCAGAACAAATCATCAGTTCAAAAATGTCAGTTTTCATTTCGTGGTTATATCACTCAGGTGAGATCACTTCAGCTGATAATCCCAGCCAAGATAACCGAGGTCCTCCTGATCAGTCTCTATAACTTCTTCCAGGACTATCGCTCTTAAAATCTCGTTGTAGCTTTTGTTAACTATATCGTTTCATTTGTTACTTTTGGTTTGGTGAAGTCTCTTGGATGGACAATTCAGTTGCTTCAATGAATAATCATTTGATATTATTTTTAATTATCTTGGGGTCTCATCTAGACCTCTGGGTGTGTTGGTTTTCAGTGCTGGGATGTGCTTACTACATGCCATTCTTGATGAATCTTCAAACAACAGATAAAATACCGCTGCTGGGTGGTCAGCCGGTCATCGGGTGGAACCTCGGTGGTTTGAATTGCTGCGGATGGATGGAAAAACCGCTGAATAACCTCTTCGACGACGGTTGGCCTGTTTCAGGTCTGGATGGTGACTTCTGGCGTTTGAGAACCCTCTGGTTTTGAAAATCATAGGACAAATTGTGATATCTGGTTCTTCTGGTTTGAAATAGTTTCAGTCTTCATTCAAAGTCGATATTTGGATCTTCTCATCTGGTTGGTTCAAATTAATCTGGATGATCAATCTGATCCTGTTTTATTTATATCTATGGACGATGTGGTGAGGCAGACAGAGGAGGTGCCTGAGAACTCAGGAGAGTTTGAGGTTGGGAGACTGAGATTGGGAAAAGAACTGAGAGATAAGCATGGGAAGAAATGGCTATTAGAACATATAATGGGTGCTGAATAACATTTGATTCAGAATTGAATCAATTTAGTTGTATAATTGTCATATAGAATCGAACATTCATGATTCATTATTATAATTTTATCTTTAACAATTCTTCCTCTGTGGGGTCAGGCCTGGACTGGTGGGTCAGTTGAATGTTGATTCATAATCTCAGTATATACATAACATTAAAACTAGCTACCTTCGTATTTTGCTAATGAAACGCCAAAATACAATGATCTTGATCATCTGACATTATTCTCCTGATCTCTATTCAAGCTATGTTGGATCTCTGAAATTATCATCATATTTCTCTCAGGGCAGTCAGTCTGGGACTGTGTAATCAGTTGTGTAAGATCTCCTGGGTTGATCAATTCAAACCTCATAGCCCTCTTGGCTTTTAAATATTTGTCGGAAAGACATTTAGTCCAGTGTATTTTAAAAATTCTGTTCTTTGAATATTAAATATTCTTTGTCTGGTTGGATAAATAATAAAAAGTTCTTCATTTTATGATCTGATATATATGTAATAATGATATCGTCAGTGAGCCAGATCAGGGTTTGGTGGTGGGTGTGGACAGGTGTGTGGCTCAGTGCAGGTCAGCCTATTTCAGATAGTCTCCGTGATCATTTGGTGGGGCAATCAACGCCATTCCTGATCCCATTATTGATCTGTATAAATCTGGTGGCAGTGCGTATTATCGATGTAATATAAAACTGGCGTTGCCACTTCGTCCGACTGTAACCGTCCTTGTTGTCGCGGCGGCGATAATGAAAGCAATCATATCGTGGTATTCGGTTACTGGGTCTCCTGATATGATCGACTTCCCTTATGAAGAAAAGAGAATTAGCAGCTACATAAAAACTGATCTGCCGTTTCAGCAAGACAGCACGGACCACCGAGTACAGTGGAGTGAGTAAACGTTAACTGGGACCAACGGATTGCGTCGGTCACAGTAATAATGCAATGTTGCCTGAGTTGGCGCATGATTAAAGTACGTTAGAGACCATGGGCTGTTGTCGAAACCTTCTAATCTTTAATGCAGTTACGATAGTGCCGTAGATTCTTAGTTATGATTAATTGTGTAAACACAATTACGTTGAAATTTCCATTAAGGTGTGTTGTATTGTTCTTCCTGCTCATCCACCAGTATTATCATGCTATTCTGCTCGAACACTACAGTAAGGATTAAAAGTTATTGAAGGGAGGAGAAGTTTCGAGAGATCTACTAGTTATTATCCTTATCTTTTAAAAAAGAGCTGGACCACATGTACAGCGCTCATTACTATTCTTGATGACTATTATATGGATTTATACTGTTTCGTACAGATTATACAGTAGTACACATCTCTCTTGTTCCAGCCTTTTCACATATTACTGGTTTCTTTTAACTTTTTCATGACCTACTTGATTTACTTAATCTGTTCCTCTGTCTATGTCTTTTACAGCCTGGCTGATTTGTGACACTGGTGAGAGGTCTGAGGGCAGAAAATATATCTCAAACTTGTCTACCATAACATGGCTCAGGCTCCCAGTTAATGTTTTTCATTCCATCGTGTCCATGATGATTATCTCTTGGTATTAATTGTTTGAAAAGCAATAAATATGAAAAATAGTGATAATACGTTCATCCTAGCGAGGTGATACCAATTCAACAATTCCAAAGCAAGCATAACAGTTGAGATATAAACACAAGCAGGAAATCATTTCTCAAGAGATGTCTTATCGTTTATCATATTAAACTTCAATTAAAGAAGACTTGCAACGCGAGTAACAAACTAACAATTGTGGTGAGCATACAATTCAATGAGTTGCTCTTTTTTTTTCTTTTTTGTTCTTTGTAGTAAAAGCATAAACAGTGCCAGTGTTGAGGAAATGCTCTTGGAATTTCATGGGTTAAAAAGGTACTGCTGGCAGGTCCAAGTGTGCTGCTCCAAGAAAGATGGCATGCCTGAAGCCGAGACAGGACAACCATGACCTTAGGCAGAGTCGTTTGTTTGATAGATGGGGAAGAGATAGAATCTGGTGCGTCTTGTGATGTAGTGACAACGGTAACCATCTATAAAACTATCTTTAGAGGTGACTGATGACTATCATCTGTTGATGAGTTGAAATCGGTTGAACGGTTCATGTCATCTAAAAGCTTGATCTGCGGGATGCATTATCCATAAAGCAATATATTAAATGCACACAGTGTGACGCAGCTTTCATTAAAATTGCTTTCCATTGGTAGATAGCTGAATCTTTAATTAATTAATTGATTAATTGTTTGGTCTGTCCTCAGTCATGCGGTCTAACAACAGTCCAACAGCTAAAAATATTCAGAAAGACCTTTAAAACGTATTGAAGACAGGGTCAGTCTGGATTGATGATATCTGGTAAATGCGCTTATGTATTGGTTACACTTATTTTCATTATATTACTCAATAATTATTTTCTTGGTTAATATATTCGTGGTCTGCAAACTCATAAATAATAATCATTATCATGTCTCCTTAACCCAGGTTTAGCATTGATTGTATTGAGTTAAAATCTAAATATATAATATTCCATATTTACCTAAAATGAAAATCTAAAAATTTTAGTAGTGCAGTCAAGTAATTCAGTACTAGAAGTTGCAAAGAGAGAAGGAACTTTGCTTCCACACCTGTCTGTGTGGAGTTCATCACTGTCTCTGTCCATAAGTGTCAAGCCTGTTCCTTGTTTTCAGGGATGCGTTTTGGGAGGCGTTGCCTACAAGCTGCCGACGGGCGCGGGCAGGAAGTGAAGAGCTACCTCGACTACCGAGAAAAAGGTGGTTTATCAGGTCATCACGGTGACCTTTCACCCCGTCCACCTCTCCCCTCCCAGCCGAACTTGCTCCCGCCGGCTCTCAGGACAATCCGGACTACCTCCGGCCCCGCGCCCTCTGGAGGAGATAGCCAACCAGATCATCAGCTCTACCGGTCAAAGCGGGCGGAAATCACGAATATATTTCACTTCGCTGATGCTGAGGACAATTCTGCCCTGAGGATTCGGATGCCCACCCTATTTTCTCTAGAAACTTTAGTGAGAGAAAGGCTACAGCGTGGTGGCTGCTTTCTTTACTCAAATCAGGTTGATTATTGATTAAATAAAGAACAAGTCTTGATCAATTCAGGCTGGATTTTGGCGAATAAACTCCAGGTTCAGATACCGATGGAGCCAGTCAGGATTTGTGGGGTACAGAAGAGTATGTTGACAGTCCGTTTTCATTAGTGTCTACACAAAAGAAATGTCACCTTTCATCAATCCAGAAAACATACACCACACTGCAAATAACAATATGGTAATAATATGTACTGGCTTCTGCTAGTAAATAGGACAAATAACAAATACATAAAGGTACTGTGGGATCCAGATTGCATGTTAGTAATCACAAATACACTGAACAACATGTAGGTATACTCACTGTGCAATATTCACAACTCAAATGAGGATGTTTGAATGAATAAATACTGTATATTCTGGTAACTATAGAATTCACAGATGTATGATCCACCATTTTTTATGTGTTTATGTGTGTGTGTGCTGCTTTATAGGTAAGGTAGAAATGTTGTAATACAAAATTTTCAGAGTTTTTTTTGTGAAAAGATGGAATCAAACAGTTTTATTTTGTTTAAAGCCCGTCAGGTATTGATTATTTCTGTAAAATAGTAGATAATGACAAATAAAAACAGTGGAGAAGAAACCATCTATCTGTGAGAGAGAGAGAAACTCACAAACTAGCTATTCTGCTTCATCAGGACTGTGGTGCAGTTTGATCAGATATGAACACAGAGCTAGTGGCATGAACAAACAGCCCAGCAACTTTCTTGTGTTACTAAATCACAGTTAGGCGCTGAAGTGTGTCACCTCACCTTTCAGCGGGCCTTCAAACCAGTTGAGCGGCTGGAGAAAAACAACGAACCAATACCAAGAAACAACCCGGTGGTGCAACTATAAGATGTTTTTCTTCATTTTTGTGTTCAGGGTCTCTTAGGTAAGCTAATATGTGGCTTTAATGACGATGGTGTTAGGTTGATATGACCTCTATGCTGTGTTTCACCTCGACTCACAAAACCGCAAAATGTCTCACCTATCTTTAGCAAACATGGTAACTTGGTCATGATTACCATAGACAGTGATCCAGCTTTGGTAATGCTCTCTGTCTAAACCTCCTGATGTGAAAAGCATATTTCAAGTAAAAATATAATCATCATACCACTCTAATCATATCCAGAAATGCTCAGGTGCACCTTGTTCTTCGAACTACTTTTATATAGTATCTATTGTTGCCGCCGATGTTCCAGCATTAGCTACCAGCTACTTCTCATTCTGTAACCGTCTCCAGCTTTGTAAAACTTCATCGAACAGCAACATACGGCATCAGAAAAATTCAACATGCAGGCAAAATGATGACAGGCCTACCTGTCTGTCTGCACTGCCTCTGCAGTTGCAGTTACCAGTGTGCATTTACTGTAGTATATCTTTGGGGCTCTCTGTGCAGAACATGTCTGCTGTCAACAGCCACTGCATGTGATATGGATGTAGGTATTTTGCATGATCAGTCAACCCACAAAACCTCGGCATACAACCACTCATTCCTCCTCTACAATAAATACATCTCACCACCAGTGATGGTGAATTGTTCAACTGAGCAACAAACTCTCTGTGCTGAGGCTGTTGTATAATACAACACAGTGGGTTGCAAATTTTATGATATAATGTTCAGGGTGTATGAAATATACATTTTATTATTTATTATTCTCTACATATATGTTTGTAAGCTATATTTTATCAATATTAGAGTGTTACATAGTATAAATTAAACATGTCATGACATCTTAAATTGGAAATACGTACAATGTTTGCAGTGCCCCAGGCCACTATTAAGCATCATTAATTCTAAATATTTATTAATACTCATTTTTCTTGTATTTAACAAAAGAATGAACAAGTCCAATTTTATGTTATTATTATGTGTTGTGTTTAAAAAGTCCTTTGAAAGTAAAGTGAAATATGGTGATATGAAAAAGACACAAAAGTATCACAAACGTCAGTAGCTAAATATACATTGAACACCAAAAAACCAGTGCACCTGGTGGTTATCAGTAGCACAGGGCACCATGGAGCTGCCAAGTGAGACAAAATAAACACACCAAATAAGTTAAATATTTGAAACCGTTTTGCCCAGGACCGCTGTCCTGCTGGCGGGTTCACTATGAAGGCCAACGGTGGCGTGAGGTTCCAGAGCCGGGGCTCTTAGCCACTGCAACATTATCAGATATTATTATTTAACAGGCTACTACAGATGACTGATTTAACTGTGTTTCAAAAAAAGATCGCGGTGTACTGTGAATCGGTCTGTAGAGGACCTAGCAAGGCAGCTGGCTGTCTAGGCATAGTAACAGGCGCTTCCAACGGGTCTGTGACTTCAACGCTGATCGTCAGTGAGCATTGCGAAATCTCCTACCAGTTGTCGTGGTGAAGTGCATACGAACTCAGACAGATCTTCTTCACTGTCATCTTGGGACCAATAACACTGAACATCAATTAGAATGAATTACCGACACGCTTGGGACACACAACTGTTTTGCTTTGTTGGCTTCAAGACACTGACAACAAAGCAGTGGTGCAGTGTAACTAAGTACTAAGTATAATTTGAATACTTGTACTACTCTACTACATTTATTTGGCAACTATAGTTACAAGTTTCTTTATATAAATTTTACAAACCTATAATATTGTCATCCATTTAATTATTTATTCCCTTTAACGAAGTAATCCATCAATATAATAATGATCAATAATATGACTTCTTATAAGCACTTGTGTAATGTGTTACTTTTACACTGATACTAAAAACTATACTTCTTTTTTTTAACCTCATTTACTTTTACTTCTACTTAGAAAGTAACAGATGTGATTTTCTTAAACCAAATAAGTCGGTAAGTTGCAAAAAAAGTTAACCAAAAACGGTACATGGAAGCTTATTTGTATACAACAAATTCATAAATCTGACAAAACATTACTACCATGGAGAATCTGGAAGTAAAATATATTAGTCACATCTTGTCTTCTTTTTCAGGCTTTTGTTTGCACAGTTAGGAAAACTTAAACAGACTGGGATTGAAGACATTCTTTTAAAATGTTTCAGGGTTTTGCTGAGTCGCCCATATTTAGAGTCTATAATTATATATAAATAAATTTACAAAGTAAACACAACTCACCAAAATGTTTTATCTGTAATATCTGCTAACCTCAATAACCATAGGAAGGATTATACTTTCAGCTCTTAGTGGGGCTTATACTCATGGATACTTCCGCCACTGTTCCATCTCGGGTAATGTATACATTTACAGAGCTGACTTGTTTGTTTATCAAATCAAATTTCAATTAAACTCTGCAGTAAACTCTGCAATGAGGAGGGGCGTTGATTGCTCTTTCTCTTCTTCATTTGTTTCAGGGACATAAAAGTTAAAACACATAGCTCTAGGCCACTGTGCTATCTCTTCTTTGGATGAGAACACACCTTAAGTTTAAAGTTATAAGTATTAAAACAAAGCTACTGCCACTTGCTGATCTGGAGACCCTGGCCTGCAATTGATCAAACAGCAGCTGACAATCCTTCAACGATGGTCGTTGTTTACATTTATTAAAACTGATAGGGTAATAATAATTTATTGATGTTAAATGCCAGATATAACAATTTAAATGTCTGACGTAGAAATTATTTAAAGAGACAAGTTTGGAGTGAAAAGTTAGAATTGGTTCAGCAGAGACACAAAAACGAGGAATTGAACTGATGATGCTACAACCGAGATGTAATCATGACTTAAATAACAAGTACATTCATTTTTCAAACAAAAACAATCTGAGATTGGATGACATTAAGAAGTGATTTAGACTACAGATATGTAGTATCCTTTACTATTGCTTTGGCTGTTAAAAAAAAACTGTTGCTTTGTATTCTTCTTTCCAGGAGCTTTGTAACAGAGGATAATTTATCTGCACAAATACATTTTTTTAAACTTTCATTGTATTTTCTTTCTCATCTCTTTCCACTTTTAACAAGGCTTTCGTCCATCATCATCATTGGCTCCCCATCATTGTGTGTATTATTCAAACTCTACTCTGGATTACATTGTATATGCCTGATAAAGTAAAGACATTTCCTCCTCAATTGGACAATGAAATTGTTACTAGCTACAGTGTTGGCGAGATATTTATGTTGAGTCTTGACATGTGGCCGCTTATTGACATGTGTGTGTGTGTGTGTGTGTGCACCTCTATGAAGCTGTGGAGTCGTTGGATAGTCGCTCAGGTCATCAGTGTCGGGCATCCAGTCTGGGGCGTCGTGGGGGCTGACGGGTTCTGCGCACTGACCCGAGCACTCCGGGCGTGGCGCGCACTACGATCTGCCATGCGGACACACACACACATTTACGCACACGTCACAAACACACAGTGAGGCAATCACTGTAGTACTTGCCCTATTACCCTTTCTTATCCCATGGGAATTGTGAACCTTGAAATGATTAGGTCCATTTTAACTCTCCATTGTGTGTGTGTGTGTGTGTGTGTGTGTGCCTGTAGCTAGCCTTAGGGAGGCGAGAGGAGGCTGTTTCCGGCGTCTGGGCTGCAGGAGTCAGAGAAGAAACTGGCACTGCAGTAAACCACTGAGGTGGTGCTGCCATGTCCCTCACCTACAGGGGACAAGGAGGGAGGCATAGAGGGACACAAAGAAAAGAGAGTCACAATTTGAAAAAAAAGAAAAAAGAAAAAAAAAGAGAGACCTCTGAAGATCCCAACCGACAAATAAAGGATGCGGTGGAGAGCTCGAGGCAGTTTTTGGAGCGAGAAACACATACACAATTTATTAAAAGAGGTGAGTGCAAGGAGATCGGGGGAAAAGCGAAGGGACATGGGACGGGGATGAACAGGCGAGGAGGAGGAGGAGGAGGAGGAGGAGGAGGAGGATGAGGAGAAGAAGGGATAGAGCGGCAGTTGAGCTGGCATTAATTACTTGCAGAACGCATCACTGCCTTCCTGCATCACTTTATAAATTATGAAAAAGCTGGTACGTGACTGGTACATTAGAGCAGACAATGACACAGAACAACACCACCAGCTATACCGCCAAGCGGTTTAAAATATTAAGCACAGTATTTGTTTTTGAAATTAGACATCTTCAAGGAAGCCTTGTGATTTTCGCCCGAACATCCAGATCAGCGGAAAAGAACAGGTTAAAAAGCAAGATACAAGTGAGACATGGTTAACTACAAGATGGCATAACACAATATTAGAAAATAGAGATCTGTGCACAGGTATTATTACATTCAATAAACAGACATTAATAATTAATTAACAACAGTTAACATTAACGGTCAAAACAAATATGCTTTCCTAATTTATGTTTTGGGGATTAGATTGAGTTATGCTGTTATTTTTAGATAATTTAAATTACAACCAGCTACAAAGGAGTGCAAGACAGCCATAGTGCACTATCAACATCCACACAGAGGAAGAGCAAGGCAACAAAATAGGAAAATAAATTACAAGCTGGGCAGTGAGGTGGAGGGTTATTTTTAAGCAATAACCGTGAATAGAAAAGGAGGATTAAGATTTAGTGAGGAGGGACTAGAGGGGACAATAAGTGGCCATTTATAATCCGTGACAGTGCCCTTACAGAGAGCGACAGCTGTATTAAAGCAGTGTTTGCTGCCTCTCTGTGCATACATTACCTCGAGCTGCTCGTCAAGCAACAGCTGCATCACCAGCTTTCGGATGCGGGACACCTCGGCGGGCACGCTGAGCAGGGTAAACAAGTTGTAGAAAACCTTGATCTGAGAGGTCAGCACTGAGTAAGCGTGCGTGCCAGCGATCTACTGCCATCTAGAGAGGGAGGGAGGATGGGGGTGAGATAAGAGAACAGAGACCAGGAATTCGAGTTTGGCACAAAGCCCCGCCGTCCCAAGATGAAGTGTGGGTTGATGGCACAAACATAAAATACCTTAGTGTGGACATGGGGTATTTCGCTGCATACATAATACGTTGTATTACTGAGATTGCACGAGAACAAGACAAATTTGTATCATTCATAACTTTTGTCTGCCAGTTTATTTTCTGTCATGCACTGAAAATCTTTCAACTTTAGTATGGTCTACAGCTCTGTGCACTGCGCACCAGTGAGCTATGTGCTAGCAGTAAAGCGTTTAATATGCTCCCAATGATAATCCCCAACTACAGTCTGAGATAAATAACATCATGTCATCATCACAATTCAGTCGCGTTAACGTAGCAACGTAACTAATTAAGCGCTAAGCTTTGAAATAATAAGCGCGAGACTCTCAGAACTATCCCATTAGTACTGCTGGTATTTAATATTCTGCTTCATGCTGAGCTAACCTATCTGTCTCTTGGCTGTAGCTTCATCTAGCATAGAGCTATGAGAGTTGCATTGATATTCCTTAACTTTCCTTTAAATAACCTGCATATGACATGATATTTTGTTCCCACAAGATAAAAATATTGTGGTTCGGGTGTCAAGGTGAAACCAACAACTGTTGGAAAGCTTTCTCATCACACCTACTATCAAATATGAAACTGCAGCCACAATGGTTAGATACTCTGAGAGCAATTGAGAGCAGATATTTCTCCACAGGGGTGCCACTCACATACAAAACTCACAGCAGAAAATACTGTAAGCATCACAAAGTAAGCAAATTAAAATAGCACAGGTTGTTTTTAGTCTTACAACACCTTGGGCAGCATTAGGCTCGGAACACTGACAGCAGGCAGGTGGGCCAGTGTGTGTATGTGGTTGTGTGTGTGTATATGTGTGTGTGTGCGCGCATATTACCTCTTCCAGGGCTGCCAGAACCAGAGGGATACCTTGAGCCCTGGGACATGAGAAAGAAGAGACACGATGGTCGCCTGCTTCATCTCATCATAGCTCTGATCAATCTCCACTGGGGCAATCTGCAGGGAGAAACAGTGAGAGAGAGATGGAGAGGTAGGAAGACACAGCTATGCACTTTGAGTAAATGAAGAGAGAAATTGAGTTTAATGGGCAAGTAAGATTGAGTGGGTAATAATGCTGTGCTGGGACCTGTGTGTGTATGTGTGTTAACTGTATATGTGTGTGTATGTGTGTGTGTGTGTGTTGTTACCTTGAAGAGTAGAGGCAAGAGCTGTAGTTGCTGCTGAACAGGAGTGGTAAAAGTTCGCCCTGCGCTCGCCATCAACCATTTCAAGACTGCAAATGGCACACACACATACATACACACACACACACACACAGAGAGGAGATTTTAGATGCCAAATAATTCGAACAACAGACTTGGCACTGTGACCTTACTGCATTGCACTGGTAATAAAACACAATCTATCATGATTTAGTAACTAATGATTTGGATAATTTCATAAGCAGATATTTATCTGTATAAAGGAGATTAGAGTAAGAACAGAAACTGAAAGAGCAACAATGCTGATATTAGACAAGCGGGTAGGTCTGAAATTCATCTCTGGCAAAATGGTATCCACCTGAGTGGTGTGGAACCAACACAAAATCAGGAAGTCCAGGTGCCAGTGGAAATGGTTATGTGAAAACAAACATGATTTTTAGTTTCAAATACTCAACAACTGAGAGACATAACTGCTGCTTGGTCAATGCAACAATGTTGCTCAGTATTAATGATGAGTTACAAATTCCCTATTTTGTGTCCTAAATAGCTATGGCTTACATACCTCTAATGGTATTTAGCCACACAGATGGCTTTGGTTTCGTGGTTTTTAGGGATCCATGTTTGAATGAATGAATGAAAAGCCACCTCTAAATCGTTGTTTCTGGTCAAATAAAGCACAGCCTATGTGCATGGTTACATACCACTGGAGGTAAGTGATATATTTAAAAAAAATGTTTGTAATTTGAGGGGAAATGACCCTTTAATTCAATATTTGCAAAAAGAAAAGTAGCTGAAAAACAAGATGAACACAATTCATGTAATCCTTTTTTGGAGACTAGCCTGTAACTGTGAGGAAAACAAAATCAATACTAAAATCTGGTACAAATTACTGCACTATCTGACCTGTGCAAATTGTAATATTAGAGATACCCTCCCACATATTGAATTGGACCCCTTTCAGTAACATCTTTTTAAGAGGCTTGAACGCACACCCTTGAAATTCCCCTTGTCCACTATAGCTAAGAAAGTAGAATTAAAGGGTGAAATCAATAAGGGATCACAGCTTTTAGTTTGTTTCATCTGGCTTCAGTGTGTCCTATTTCATCAAAGAACAAGCTGTCCTAGCGTATACATATATATATATATATATATATATATATATATACATAGATAAATAAATTATGTTTTTCCCATAGTCACTGTCTATCCCCAGACCACACCATGTCCATCCACCACACAGTTAACATGCTTGCATCTGCATCCTGACCCGTTTTGAGCAGTTTGACAGCCTGGGTGCGCTCGTCCGTCTCCTGGGTGTTCTCCTCGTGGACGTGGTTGTGGATCTCCGGCTCCGATGTGAGGGGCTTGAGCCGCTCTAGGACCCGAGTGACGAACTCTGCCACGTGGGGGAGGTGGGCGGGTGTGGGGCAGACCCGCGTCGATCTGAAGATATGGTGGAACGCTGGAGAGAGAGAAGAAAGAGAGATAGATTGGGGGTGAGGGAGGGGAAGCAGCAGGAGAGGCGAGGGGAGGGGGGGGTGTGTGTGGGGAAAACAGATAAGAAAAGAAACAGAACAGAGGAAAAGAGTCACAAATGCACAGCAGAGGTTATAGAGACAGACATGCAGATAGACAAAGAGGCTTAAAACTGAACAGCTCAAACAGTACACACAAGATAATTTGATTAACCTATTTAAACATGATTATATAATCCAGAGGCGATAACGCCAAGTTAATTTGGTACCTGCCAATGCGCTCCCTGACATTCTTATACACCTGGGTGAGTTTGGGCTCCAGGTAAGACAGCAGCCTGTGCAGCAGTTCAGAAACTCTCCACTGCTGCTGGGCCAGACCTCCCTGAAGCACATATAACAAACTGACAGAGAAAAAGAGAGAGGGTGGGGGGTGGTGGTGGGGGTTCGTTGTGTTATTGCAGCACTTCAGCTCAACATAGGTCAGCTTGGGTTGCTACAGCAGCCTGAAATCAAAAACCCCTGAAATAGTTATTCACGCACATACACACAAACACACATACCTGGCGTCCCTGAATGAGCCGCCCTCTCCACTGAGGGGGCTCTCCATCAGCAGCTCAAACAGCCAGTGGAGTTTCCTGGGGTCTCGGCCCTCCTGTTGGAAGGCAGCCAATACAAAACAGGCTTATTTTTGGAACTGTTATTTCAGGTTGGCAACATGAGGGAGCCTACTGTGTTCAACATATTCTCATACTTTTAGCTCCAACTGGAAACAGAGAAAGCAGGTCCTGGTTCAAAACTAAAGGTGTTTTTTGTATCATATGATCACAATTGTGTGTTCATTATACCTGTCTCCTAGAATGAGATGTTGATTTCCTAGCAGATGACTGTAAGTCAGCAGTACAACAAGGGAACGCACAGGCATGCACTGTATGGTTAAGATAGTTTTCCCCATCATATCAGTTTTGATTTTCAGTCTTCTTCAGTCTTTTCAACCAAATTTCATCCCCTCATCAATTCAAGTCATGTGCTCTGCTGAATCAGCCATTAAAACAAATTGAACAAATCAAAATTTTGGCCTGATGATGGCGCTAGATGAAAGGTGAAGGGCTCACTAACTATTTACTTTGAGGAGGACATGAATGTGTGTACCAAATTTCATTTCATTTCAAATCCATTCAATAGTTTGTTGACACCAGAGTCATGAGGATTAGCCCTCTGGGGACCATGAACGTGTGTACATCATTTCATGCCAACCCCTATGTAGTTGCCATATTTTAGTCTGTACCAAAGAGGTGGACCAGCTGACAGACTGACATTCCCATCTTTGGAGCCATGCTGCTACATGGCTAAAAATAACAAGAAATTGTTGAATTAAAGAGTGTCTGTGCTGCAAATAGTGGTTTCAAAATCCAATTTTCACCTGAATGTTTATTTTATTGATTTTTAATCTTCTCAATCTGATCTTTACTGCCTTTTATATAGAAAATAAACAGATCAATTCCCACATTTCTTTAATGAGCCCTAAGCAATGTTGCATATAGAGTATTTGTATGCATGTGAGCAACTCACACAGGCAGTAGCGATGCAGGTGCCCCAGTCTGTGTAGGTTTCCACTGTGATGTTGGTTAATGCTGTTCTGATCAAAGGGCACAAAAGCTGCCATAACCTGTCCACCTGAGCACACACACACACAATAATGAAAGTTTTTATTAATATTGACTTTTCTTATCAAAAAGCAGTGTAGTGTGTATATCTGTCACTGGTGTGTGTGTGTGTCTCCAGCACCTTGCTGAAGCTCCAGAGTTTGCTGCCTCTGATTAGTCCTGCAGTAATCTCACACACACAGCGCTGAGAGCTCTCATGGGGGTCGCTGGCGAGCTGCTCCAGGTGAGGCCACAGCAATGGCAGGAACACGTCTCCATAGTTACGAAACAGCCCCTGCCAATCAAACACGGGGCATTATGGTTTGTTCGATGGGGAGAAGAAAGAAAGAAAGTGTGCTGTCAGCTGACTGACGGAGAACAATGAATCACAGCAGTTGATGACACAAATTCCGGCTCTGCAGAGTTCAATTCAGCCTTGGCTACCGGTGCTATGCTGTGTCACTTCTTTGTAAAAGGTTTGCCAGATCGATTGAGGGCGAGGATTTAAACTGCACCTTGAAGAGACAGAAACGTCGGGGGTTGAAGCTGTCTTTTCCTTTCCGATCCTCCAGAGAGAGAAACTCTATAAGCTGGTCAATAAACTCCGGGTCTGAGAAATATTCAAAGATGATCTTTTCACCCTGAGTGACACACAAACACACACCAAATGTAATAACAGTAATACTGAGGCATCGGTGAGAGATTTTGTGTGTGGCACGGTATGAGCAGGCACCTCACTCATCTCCTCATACGGCAGGTCATCTCTCGGCTTTTCAGAAGCTGCATAGATCATCATTTCTCTGAAAGGAGCGGGAGACAAAGAAGAGGCTGCTGTGATTTATAGATAACAACGCACAGAAAAAAATATGGATAGACACATACTGTCTTCAAATAAGCATCGAGGATAAATGAACGATTAAAAAGTCAGTTAGTCAGCAAGCTGTCCGCACACTGAGACAGCCAGCCAGCCCTCCACCTATACATCAATGCTTCTATCTAGGCCAGGCAGTAAGTCATTCAGTCAGCCTTATCTAGGCCAGGCCATGACAGGAAGTCAGTAGAACGCACTGCTAGTTATCCCGCCACTCAGATCAGTCATCCGGCGTAAAGTTAGCCACAGAGCTGCTAAGACAAGTCTCAAATCAACCAGACACTTAAGTCAATCAACTATTTAGCTCCATCCAACCAAGCAGTTAATCAGTCTTTCAGTTTCTAAATCCACCAGTTAAGTCGTTCTCTTTACCTCGGCCATGAGTAGTAGCCCCAGTGTGTTTTCTCCACATAGTGCTGAGAGTCCCACTGCTCCTGACTGAGAGGTAGGTTGTTGCCGTCGTACTGCAGCCAGCGATTCCCCTCGCGATCCCCAACACACACACCCTCTGGATCCTCAATGCCACCTAAAAACACAACACAAATACATCCTGAACACATGCACACACACATTTAACAAGAAGTACAAGTAACAGTTGTGCCTATGAGTGTTTCTTGTGTGTTTCTGTGTGCATACTGATATCTGATGGCTTCACCGCCACTTTCTGTCTCGGTCGTTTCAGCTGCTTCAGGATCCCAGCCATTGCTGAGATCGCCACCTAAGAGAGAAAAAAAGGATACACAGGAGAAAAGCGACGTATTGTGAAAGAAGTTTGGCATTTCTCTGCCTCATCTTGACTGTTGGAGTGGATGCTCAGATCCCAGAGTTGATGCCACAAACTGACCCTGAGCTACAATTAGATTCAGACCTGCAGGTAGCACACTTTAATTGGAGCTCCACATAAACACGGTGGCTGCTCTGGGTCCAGTCAAAAAGAGCTGCAAGTATTAAAAGTGCTGTCTGTACCTTTTTCCTAATCGTGATAGTTGGCTGGAGTATGCACTGGTAAGTCTCAGTTTTACTTTGTGTGTATGAGGTTTGATGTAAACTGAATGTTGTAGCTTTTTTCATGCCTGTCTCTGTCCTTATAACCCAGCTGAATGTCAAATGCTTTACCATAAACTGTTTACCCTTTATCCACACAAACTCCAGACATGCACATGAGTACACACACAGCGGCAGACCTTGCGTATGCTGATGGAATCATGTATGAGGCTCTGTGTGAAGTAGAGGATGGCATCAGGGGGCAGTGGGTGATCTTCTCTCAGCAGGAGAGAGAGCAGGTCTGTGGCCATGTGCTCAAACTTCCAGGGCCTTAAACACAAGGAAACACAGCTGCGCATTAGAAACATTGGGATAACAATGGTAGTAAAACAACAAGTGACTGAAGAGTGTTATTCCTATGATAGAAAAGATGATGCAGGAGAAAAGTGCTTTTGCAACAGCTACAGGTTGCGGTTATGTCTGTCATGCCGTCATAAGAAATACTGATCTGATTTAGTTTTTTTCTGTTTACTGCACTTCACATGAGGTTAATAAATGAATAAAAATCAATCATGGGATTAACATTTGCACAGTACTGTATAATACATATACAGGTGGAGAGAAAGCCTACAGGTCTCTGTCTTCAAGGCAGTCCAAGAGATCATTGACCAGCTTCTCATATTTCCTGTAAGAAAAGAAAAATAAGCAGTAGTCAGTAGCAGCACTAACCTACTGAGATTTTAAAAAAATCAATAGATGCTATGATCTCTAGCTCTCATGTAACATTGAGAGAAGCTAACAGGGCACTGGAAGTGAGTGATAACAACTGGTGATCTCGTTTGTATTCCCACCTTGCAGCAACCACGTTTCTGATTCGCTGACGCTGAAGCCCCTCTTTCAGCTCCTCTACGGACGGTGCCTCTAAGCTAGGCACAGGACTGTCAGACTGTGCGATTTGATTTGCTATCTCTACACATCTCTCAGACACCTACAAGTGGAAGTGGACAAAGGGGAATAGTATGCAATTTAAAAAAAAATAAAATAAAAGAAGAGCAGATCAGGGTGGTGTATAGGCTGTTAATGGACACACTGCTCACTGTAAAATAGAGCCCGATGGTGTCGTGCTGGCGATGGATCCTGTCGATGATGTCGTCGAGGAGTCGACCGATGGACGGCTTCTCCAAGGTCATCGAGGGCGACAGGCCGCAGCGGACCAGCGTGGGCCACATCTCCCCGACGCAGTCCCAGTCCCTCGCTCTGGCCAGACAAACACCACTGTGCACACACAGCAGGCAGTACAGAGCACCCTGAGCAACACACACACACACACACACACACACACACACACACACACACACACACACACACACACACACACACACACACACACAATAAAGACATATGACAGACTACATTAAATAATGAAATCAGAGGAAGATTGTGGCAGTATGAACATTAAACTTGCAAAACAATAGTTACATGCTGGGTCTCAATTTGGGGCTAGAACGGTCTGACATGGGTGGTTCCATGGGTGCTCAAATATGTATCACAGAAATAAGATACAACTGAATAAACCCTTGAGATGACAAATACACACAAATACACAGACAATGCATCATAAAACAAAACAGCACAGATACAATCAAACATACATAAGCTCTCCCAGGCCTAGCCACTCCCACTGATTCCCCTTTGTATTCCACAGCACATAAAAAAACATACCCATAATAGACTATCAATAAGTTAACATAACTCTACAAGCACTTACCCAAAAACAGGAAATTATTTCCATAATTACATATGGTACACACATATGCATGCATGCCAATATATAATTAGAAAGAAGAGCAGGTTGTTTGAAGATGAATAAAAAGAGATGCCTTAAAGACATGAAGAGAAGTAATAGATCTAAGCGAGCTGGGCGGAGTGTTCGAATCAGATGGGGCTTTACATTAAATGCATGTCTCCTGGTTTCTTTAGAAATTCTGGGAACAAAGACGAAGAGGATATTCAGTATGTCTTAAAATTACAAGATTATCTATATGGAATTAAAAATAGTTTTAAGTAAGAGGGATAGTCAAAGAAAATGGGTTTGAGAATAAGCTGCAACCATTGAAAGTTCCCTCTAGATTTAGGTGCTGACCAGTTTAGCGAATCGTACATAAAACAGTGACGTGTTCAATGAGGACACCTTAAGACAAATCTACAGAGACTACTGTAGACTACATTGAGAGGACAAAGAATCTGGACTTTTGTCTCAGTTTAATTCTGACATCACCGGTGTATCTTTGCAGCTTGAATATTCTCCATTCAGGCTAAATATTTGCAATTCATAAAGTCAGGAAATATCGTGACGGCATTGTATTATAAAGGTATTTCTCTTCATCACTGAAATATTTCATTTCAATTAAAATACTGCAGCAGGAGGTGAATAACCAAGAAACCATGTCACTGTTCTTGGGAGCTGCAACGACATCGTGTTAATCCAATTACAGGGTATTACAGAGAAATGGAAGAACATGGACATGTTCATTCATTAACTTATACACTGTTTGCCCATTTTTCATGCACTATAAACTTGGTGTCATGAAATTTATCCCAAATTAAAAGTGAACAATAAATCATGAATCTCATACGTGTGTGTGTGGCTTCAACGAATATTTAAGCAACCAAACAGCTGCATTAGAATGAAATAGTAGAGTAATCTTATGTATATTTTAGACAAGAACCATAGAATTCGCACTCACAAAATTTCTTCCTACATATTTTTTACTGGCAACAGTTCCCTACACACACGGGTGTTCTGAAGAAAATTTGTTAGTGCTCTTCAAAGTGTGATTTCTATGGACTTTGCTCTTGGCTAGCAGCACCCTCAAGGATTTCAGGAGATTAAATATAAGTAAATGTAAACGTAATTTAACCCATCACCCTATCACAAGGGAAGGTCAGCCCGAATTGGTCTGCAGACCTCAGGCTGCTAACAGGAATGTAAGGAGAGAAAAAGGGCAACGGTGCTGAAGGCCGCAGGTAACCAGTGCAGGGAGGGGGCGCACGGTTCTGGAACTAACTTCATGTTTCAGCACCATGGACAGTGACCAGTATGAACAATTGCATTCATGTGTGTATTTGTGTGCGTGTGTGTTCGTGCGATACCTTCAACTGCTGTTGCGTGCCGCTGGTGTGTTGCGGTGAGAGCAGTTGTAGGATTCGGGGAATTAGGTCTCTGTAGGAGAAGCTATAGGTTCCCAGCGCGGCTGTCAGCACATTCTGGGCCCTGCTGCGTACCTGCAAGGATAGGCACACACACGCACACACATGCAGATGTATATACACGTATTCTCAATTAATCTCTATTCCACATAACATATTTATGTTCATGGCATCAGGAAAATGGGAACTAGCAGATGTTCTGACTGTATTTTTCTCATTAAAATAAATGAACTGATTAATTAATGTGTGTTTTGTGGATTTTACCTGGCTGTAAGTGCTGGTAGAGAGCAGCAGCAGATCGCAGAGCAGCTCCTGATGAACCACTTTATAATCACTGCCCTCAACCACCAGCTTCCTCATCTAGAGAAACATCATTTTCAAATATGAAAACAGAAGCTTCTGACTGATAATGACAGAAGGCGTTTTATTTTATTCTACGTGCGCGTGATTAAAGCCGCATCTGTGACCGCCTCACAAAGCGCAAAGTGCTGTTGAACTAACCTCATGCTGGAGTAAAACCCGGTCGATGAGCAGCGCTCTAATGTGCTGCTTTTTCCCATGAAGCTGCGGGAAGAGAGGCGACATGCTTAAATCTCCTGACAAGTGACTCACTGGAACTGACAACAATCAGCAGCCTTGTGCGCTTTACCAACTCACCCTGTTTTCCATGGACTTCTTGACGAGAGTGAAGCTTTTCCAGCGTGAGTCAAACTCCTTCTTGTGAGTGCCTCGGAAAAACATGAGGTCACTGATGATCTGTAGTCAGACAGACAGAGAAAGGGCGCTGTGAGACCTTTGCGGGCCTACTGCGATAGAATAATAACATATGGTGCATGAATAAGAAAAAAAATCAAGAGGGCCGGGCACCTTAATGATGACAAACAGTGACTTTGTGTCGTCCTCTGAGTGCTCCAAGATGTGATCTGGATGGGGAAAAGTGGACATAGATTAATTGTGCATTACAATCACATTCCAAACAGAGTGAGGAGTTAAGAGCTGGAGTCTATTGGAGTTAAAATCTTCACTCACGTAGCAGCAGTCTCATGGTTTGGCAGATGGACTCTCTGTAGTTCTCCCGTGACTCATCTGGAGGGGAGGGAACACACAGACGTCCCGTATGGACACAGAATACAGGATGAGCGGCCTTATCACCCACTGAAACGGCTGGGGAGGCGACTACTTGCATGTGTGCGTGTGTTATGTGTTTTCCTTACCGTAGTCAACACCTATATACAGCTTGATCTCCCCCAGGTTCACCATGGAGGGCACCCTGGGGAGGCGCAAAATGTAGGGGGGCAAAACGTGAAAAGCCTGTACGAAAATGTGTGTTTTCATATACGTGTGTGTGTGTAGCTGCAGGGCTCACAGGTCAGATACGTGTGGTCCATCCAGAGGGGGCAGCATGCTTCCAGCTCCAAGAAGGCAGTGGTGCACAATAGCGAGACTCTGCAACAGCTCCTCCCTGTGAATTAGGCCACACATTGCAGTCCTTTCATAGCAGTATGTGTGTGTGTGCAAGAATTCACTTGGCAAGTCTATAGTGGTGTTTCAACACCCTCAAGGAGCTAAATTCAACTTTTTCCTGTCTGTGCTCTTGATTAGACTCCATAAAAAGCGTTAGGACAGATATTAAAGACAGATGTTAGACTTCAGGTTTCATTTTTTTGGATGCAGATCTCATTTATCAATAATGAAAGGCTAGGGTTTTCTTTGTTTTGTTTGCGCGTGTGCCTGACGACGTCTAAAAATGGAAAACTGAAGAAGAAGAAGACAGCACACCTGCTCATTGGCTGATCTCCAGAGACGTGACCCTTGATTCGCTCCAGCTCGGGGTGCAGGAGGCGGGACAACAGCTGGAAAACAAAGTTCTCCTCCTCCGTGCTAGGCACGTGCCAACACACACCCAAGGCTGCCACATCCCCAGCTCTGCCCCAGTCCTGGAGAGAGAGAGAGAGAGAGAGAGAAAGAGCTTTTCTCAGAGAGTTGTAGAGGGAGAGAGAAAAAGAGAGAGAGAGAGAGAGAGAGGGAGAGTCGCTGCCAGTTTTTCCACTGGAACAACTGGCAAGCAAACCAGAACAACCAATCCACGTCAAAACCGCAGACCGGTGTCATCTTCTGGTGTTGAATTATTTGAAACACATGTAAAGGGTAAGGACACCAAACAATGGGGGGAGAAGAAAACAAATTACGCAATACACTGATCTACTGTGATGACAGACCAACAGATGAATCCAACCAGCAAAATACCACAAAATGAAAGAAACCCAAAGAAAATCACATCTTAACAAAATACAGAATCAGTGGCCGTGAACCGCAGATGAAAAGAGGTCGGTATCTGAAATTGCAGAAAGCAGCAGAGGAGCGCAGCTGTAATTACTGCCACCTAGACATCAAAACAGAAATACGCTTTGCTCTCATTTAGAAAAACATGACAAAATATCATCAAGGTTTTGAAAAAACACTATCCCAGAGAAGCTTTTCTCTTGGGTCATTACAGAGATACTGCAGGGCAAGCGGCTCAGTTTGTCTCCTACTGCCGCAAAGTAAAACAGACAAAAATCATCTCGGAGTTTGCACCTGCCAGCCTTAAAGCCAGATTATGCGACTTAATGCAAAGATTGGCACTTTTTTTACTACTAAAAATGAAAAGTCCTGTTAAAAAGCAGGAAAATTTCTTTTTCAGTTCAATACACACCAGCAATATAGCCGTTTTTGTAAAAATAACTACACACGTGTCAACAAACTGTCTGGCAGAATGGCTGTAAATGCCCCACTGCTGGCACTTACATTAACGTATAATCCAATACTGACACTAATGGTTTCACTTGGTAACACTATATAACAAAACTGGCTGATTTAAGCTGTATATCCAGGCTTAGCCACCGTGGAATAATGGGTAAACACTCCCAAGTGATTCCCAAATGAGAGATGTGTTTTACTATTCCTCCCATTACTATTAACTGGGATGCCATCCTCTCTCACAGCTAGTTAACTACACAGCTAGTTAGGTACATTAAAAAAAGACAGTGTCAGCGAAACAGCTGGGATGAGATAAATGCAGCAGTACAAGGTTTCCACGTACAGAAATAACATATTTCCTTGACAAATGTGAAAAACTCTTAGCTATTGGAGCCCCCGTGTTGACAGGAATGGAAGCTAGTTTGACAGATTTGTCACAAAGAAAAACAAAATAACTCCTCTCTCGACAAAAAATCAGCTACCATGGACACGATGTCAGGCAGGATAACAGTGTCCACTGTTGAGAAAAATGCTGCATAGACTCACTTTATCACTACTTATGTGTGCTGTATAATTTGGAGAGTTTCTTAGATCAGTGCTTACCAACCTACCTCTACTGCAGGTTAGGATGTGGACATATGTTGTAAGCAGCACTTTTCCCTCTCACATTACTTGTATTGAAGGATGTATACAGGCTATACGAGGTGTTTAATATTTCTCATAATTTTGACAAGAGAATTTTTTTCCTTCTCTGATCACCTCAGATTTATCTTGTGACCCTTTAGTGAACCACCGTCTTGGATGAATGAAGGCATTTTTCAGTTTTGTTCACCAGCTGAGCATTTCTTTTCTTAGGGTAGGGTTAGATTTTATTATTATCACCATTTTCTTTCTTTGCAATTTATTATTTTCTCTATTATTTTCCTTATGTTGAGTTGTCATGCAAAGAAAGCAACTTGTTTTCAATGCAGAAATATAAAGAGACAGTAACGGAGAGAGAGAGCAGTATTAGCTAGCGTTTGGTCCAGCAGTATAGCCATTTAATTTCACTTTGATAAATGCTTTCTAATTGTCTTCATGGATCGAAATGGCATTGCAGCAGCCAGGCCTGCAACGTCCCATTTAATTTAACAGTGAAAGGTTTTGGATTCTATTTGTGGCATTTACCGTGTTTCCAGAAAGCCTCATTGTTTCCTGTCACAGACTAGATACTATAATAGCTGTAGTGACAGGCAATTTCCACTCGAAGAGGTTTGCAAATAAACCGTAGTTGAAACTATGCAGTTAGACACAAGGATCAGGATTTTACTTAAGTATTAGATTGTAGGGTTAAATATTAGTGGTAATTGTTTTGTCTCTTATAATAGTAATCTCCTTTTGTGCAATAAAGCATTACAGCAGTATTAGTATGTGTGTGTGTGTCTGTGTGTTTACCCGTATAGGGAGGTCAGAATTAAAGCCTCCAGAGGTGCTGCGGTACTCTGTGGGATAGATGAGGGACAGTGACCGGAGTGTGTGCTCCAGCAAACTGCAGGCGAGCGTGTACGCCCGTTTACAGCGCATGAGCCTTACGCTTCCCTTTTAGGATCTGCTTCAGGTCCCACAGTGTTGCTGGCTGGTTCACCATCCACCACGGGCTACCTAAAACACACACACACACACACAGACACACACTACGAGAAACAGGTAGTTAGTGGAGGTGTCGTATTGAGGTTCTCCAGTAAATCACAGCATCTGGCTCGCTCCCACTCGCATCACGCTCCCAGGAGTAATAAAACAAAACACAAAGGGTATCAATATGTTCTGGTTATCGACAAAGCTCTTTGATATTTATGCCCATAGAATTTTATATAGTGTCTTTGGTCATTGTTTTCTTTTTTCACATACAATATCATAGCTGTAGTCTGATTGTCTGGTCAATGCATTTTAAGTGTTTCATTTGATTCTGAAGTTGTAGAAAGCTTAATTCGAGATAGATCACTACAGTCATAGTGGGATATGATGCCTGACTAAATTGTCATACAAAACAAATTTGATCTGTAGCAGATCAAATGATAAATATACCGTCCCCACTGTAATGTTTTTCAATCATTTTAGATTAAATAACATTTTGAAGGCATAAAATAGATGACCTAAATTAGCCGCGTGTCTTTTTAGAGTGCTAAATTGTGAGTATCCTTGTCTCTCTGCCTCAGAAACAGCTAAGGAATTCCACAACAACTCATATCAGCTCCACTCACTCTACGCTCCTCATCTACACACACACACAGGCTAAAAGCTGGGTTGTGCTGTGTTGCTCTTGAGAGGCTGAGTTGATTCTGCTGAATGTTGGGGTCGACTCATTTTTAGCGTGCTGGCGGTGTACCTTTAGGATGTCGGGTGCACTTCAGCCAGACAGGCGATATCATAGTATTGGATAGCAACACTAAAATTTTATTTCCAGATATTCATGAATTTGCAGAGATTGAATCCTACTCTTTTGGCAATCCCGAACCATCTAACAGCAGGTTCATTAAGTAAAGAAATAAATGTCTCAACAACTACTACGTGAGTAATTCAGGTGGTACAGACATTCTCATTCCTCTCAAGATGAAGTGTAATAATTTTGGTGATTCCTTTTTTTCATTTAGAGCCACCATCATGTCAAAATGTTAATTATTAGCAAATTTTGGATGCTAAATTGAAACCTTCAGATGGTCAATAGTAAACGTACACCTATTACATCAACATTTTATATTTTAATTGTGAGCGATAGCATTAACCTTAAAACACACTGTATAGCCTCAAAAGTTGCTAGCATGGTTTTTTTTAGCCCTTATTGTCGGTCTTTGGTAGTACACAGTATGATGCTTTTCAATAAAGTAAATTAAAAATAAACACAAAATCTGTTTTAAATTATATTTCTAAGTCCTTGCATGATAATTAATAAAATGTTAATACTATTTAAATGCTTTTTTATACCATTGCTTCACTCTTTATTAGCCAATTGCTGGGCTAATTTTGCTTGTTTAATCGATAGAAAATACAATAAATAAATCCTACACAATTGAAAACTTTTTTAAATTCTAGATCCTCTAATGACCTCACACTAATAATCTAATAAAGATTCTCAATTGTTCTGATTAACATGATCAATAATGTATTTAAAAACTGAAGGAGAAACTTGTCTTCACTGTTTTAGTGGTTTCATTAACAGCGAATGAACTTGGCATTAGTTCAAAACTCATTAGATTCTAGAACAGATCTTCTAATACCTACACACACGGAGCCTAGCTACTGGTTATGCTTTAAAATGTGATTTTGTTGTCAGTAATGTGGAAAATGGCCTTTTACGGTGAGGGAACAGGCAGGAATGTCAAGCCGGATAACATACAGGCACACACATACAGACAAACACAATGTACACACACATATTTAGATGAACAAGGCACAAACTAGGCATGCAAATGAAAAACAAAGTGACATCATTCCAGACTGATTTCTCAAAAAAATGATTAAGTCCAAACAACAGAACACTAAAATGAGCAAATAACAGTAAATGAGGATGCACTACAGTATGACATGTAACGAGGCGCGGGCCAGAAAATAAATGAATAAATAAAATAACGTGATTTTAATCACCTTATAGTTGGGTTTCCTACAACTACATCGTCTTCATCAACTTATGCGTCTTCTATACCGTTTTCTTGATCTTGACATGTCTGGTCAAGTTCACCGTCTACAATATATTGCAAGCGACAGATATAAAATTACCTGGTAACACACATCTTTTATGGCTCGACACATGGCAAATACCATCCTGCCTATTTTGCCGTCTCTGCGAATGTTGGAGGTGGCAAGTTATACACACTTCTGCAGAGCCACCTGCCCACAAAGCACAAGTTTAGGAGGTCAGGCGATGCATGTAGCTCATGTGTATGCATAAAAATATGGACACTAAAGCGATGCCATATGTATTTTTTGTGGTTTGCTTGTCCTGCGAGACATTGCTCAGCCTGTGATACCAATAGTATCGCAATATTTATAACAGCTCTGGGCCAGGCTCAACTCAACTGAGGCTTGTTTTTCATTTTGTTGTTCTTACATAAAAGCCCTGTAGCTATTTCTTGAAATATTGTTATTGTTAAAGGTTTAAGCCTAAAACTCTGGGTGGATGCTGATTTGATCAGATTTGATTGACAGCCAAAATAGCAGCACAAGTAAATAACCCTACAATTGTCATCATATTTTGGTCGTGTTTATAATCACAGAAATATATAACGCAGCTTATACACCGCTGGGCAGGTAGAAGAGCAGACAGCAATGATAGAAATGTTTCATGTAAATAGAAACTTTTGTGTTCATTTAGGACCCTGTTTCTGTTAGTTTTGAGGGCCTTTAAGGTTGTGATCTATAGAATAAGGTTCATTCAGTTAGATTGAAGTACAGTGAGGTTAGTGGGGATTTGATTAAATTAACAAACTTAATTAAGAAAGTGGCCAGTTACTTCAGGCAGGACATATCTTGAAGTGTGTGTCTACTGTATATGGAGCACTGTGTTGGGATAGTGCTAGCAATGGGGACAGGCCCAGCTCACCAGGCTCTCCAGATGAGTCTGGGTATCTGTCTCCGTCTCATCTCGTCTGCTCCAGAATTGCTGCTGTCTATCAGGCTAAAACACTGCGACACAGATACACACACATGTACAAGCGCTTGCGCTGTCAGCAATGATGTCCCAGCAGCGTTGGGTGGAAAGGCTGTTTCTTGTTTTACTGCGACCAGCACAGCTATGATGCAGCCCCAGTGCATTTCAAACACAAAGAGACACTCTAGTACTCAGGCCAGCTGTGACGAGGGCTTACTAGTGACAGGTTGACTTGTTGTTTGCTTCCTGTGGGAACGACGAAGTCTTCAAAACTCAGCTGAGAACAAAACACAGATCTTTCTCAATCTGAGAGGGAGAAACAGAGATGATTAGTTAGTGTATCTATACTTCTTTTATTCCTGCCTGTGTATAGAACTTGTTTTGTTTAAAAAGTGATGAAAACATTTTTGAAGGTATGGTTTGGCATTTGGAGAATACATTATTTAGTTCAAGAAAATTACATGGGATCGATACCACTCTCACTTCCTCCCATTAAAAAGGAGACAGTTAGCTTAGCATTAAGACTGCAAACAGGGAACAGCTGGCTAGGCTCTGGCAACCTCACAGTGATGACAAAACTCCAGGCTTACCTTGTGTTGCCATGCTATTTTGTAAATTAAACTAATGGATCTGTTACAGTGTGTGACAGGCAGACAGGGAAGTGGTATAGATCATAATCTATCTCTAAAAATGTTCAAAATCTTCGTGAAGAGAAAGTTGAAGTGTATTACAATTATTAATGCCAAGCACTTCACTTTTTCTTATCACCTTATAGATATTATATTTAATCTCTTCTGTGATTAAGTATGAATTTGTCCTGCGTGTGCCTCTGAGGTGTGTGCGAGAAGGGTGTGGGCATCCACTAAAGGCACCAGGTGGTGGTGAGGTGGCGATGAGGGCTGCAGAGCGTTGTCTGGACAGGCGACACAGCGGAAACAGATCAATTACACATCTTACAATCGTGATCACGGCTGGTAATAACCTACCAGATGTCGGTGAATATTTTTCCGATGTATTAATTTTTCTGGTGTGATGGTTAATGTGGTCTGGGCAACAAGGCGCAAAGAAAGCGATCCATTTACAATCAAGCGAAACTGAAGACTGGGCTGCATTAATTGCGAGGTTCTTCAAACTGAGATGTCCGCGGGGTGTGTGCGGCCCAGTCGGCGGACTCTGCTGAATCTAAATAGATATTCGATGGCTCGTTTAATCATCCTGGCGTGTACGACCCCAACAAACATCGGCGGACCGTGATCGTCAGCGTCTGTTTCCTATGATAAGCTGCGACGCGTTGATCGCCGCCCTGCTCGAACCGCGCTAATGGTGACGTCTGCTCTTCTGATCGGTAGGACATGAATCGTTAATCGGAAAGATTAGGCTCAAACATGGTGAATGAGATTAACAACGTGCAATACGCTCAACTTGTGGGTGGTTACGAACATTTGGGGATGGTAATTCATGCCACTCTCCGTCTTGCCTCCGCAACGCGACCAGCGTCTGTTGGTTGGTGACAAAAGCAAACGTGAAACGTGTTGTTCTGAGTTTCGTCTGGCAACCGGGGCTACTCGGTGTTTAAGCTGTTTCGTCTCTGTGGGAGGCAGTATCGATATCTCTCGCTGTTCGCAAATGTATTTCCCCAGGCAAACAGCAGGCGGAATAAAACAGGATGCTCTGCACGGGCGCTGCACTCTTTTTTTTGGTCTGTGTTCCTCGAACGAAGATGTCTGCGGCGGGGCTGAACCGGTGAAGACAAATTGGCGCCGTCAGCAACCGCGATCGCGTCTCTTGCGTTTGTGCTGAGCATCTGTTGCTGATGGGCGAAACGCTCTGTAGCGCTGTTGACATTTCGGCAATGATGTGTCTGTGCTGCGTCTGTTAACGGCGATGCCTGGTGGGCAATGACTCGTCTGGAGGGGCCGGGCACTATCCTATTTACGTCTAAGCCAGATATTGAACACTTCCAGATATCGCCATGAACGGCGTCGCAATTGGGATGGGTGATTCTGATCATCTGGCTTTCGCCTCTGACGCCTTCAGATGTGCTGATAATATGGACGGGCGCAAAGGAAAGCCTCAAAGCCGAGGCAGTGTAAATGGTGCCAAGGTTCTGTGCTGTTCACTGGTTTGATGGTCGTCAATGTGACCATTGCTTGTTGTTGCCGGGCTGACCCGGTCGATCGTCTGATCCGTCACGTCACTCGAGACTTGGGCTCTTGATAATGTCGTTTCTGCACAGTTTGTCGCCGGAGCTTTATGTGGAACAAATGAGCAAACGAAAACGACCAGCCAGGCTGACCGTCAGGCCGAGGATGCGACTGTCCGGGCTGACACCGTGCTCAAACTGGTGTCGCGCTGCCCGCTATTTCGCCGCTTTTACCTGCATCATGTGATCTCTAAGCTTTTATGCCAGAAAGGTGCACCTGCTGTCTGGTGCCATCGGTGAAGTGACGCTGTGGGAAACGGCGCATGTCTGTGGGCTCTGCATATTGAACTGTGGGGCAGCTCCGTGTCAGATCATCACAAAATCGCAATTGATAATTTAATGAAAATCCAACGGGTTATGATCCATGTTGTTATTCGTTATTTTCGTTGGCGTACTCATACTGCTCGGTTAGTATCGTTTACTGTTGTTTACTCGTTTTGTGGGCTGGTGATCGTTTTAATCGTCTGAATGATGATATTTCATTTTCGCTGTTGCGTAACTGTGTTTGACTGTTCGTCGAAAGCAATGATCGCCGTAGCTGACAATGTTGTAATGCGGTCTCTGGTTACGACGATCGTATGCATTTGTGGCGTGTACGGTATTAAACGGCGTTTTAGAGACTGTTCGCTCTGAAAGCAGGCGTGGTTCGACGACTGACTTCACGGTAATGTTCTTCATTCTTCGGGTTTCTTTGATGATGCAATTCGAACAGTGAAGACGCGGTGGGCGATGGTGAAATGTTTCAGACTATTGTTTTCTTTGATGCTGGTTAATAAAGATAGCTAAATATTGTAAAAGAAGGTATTACCGACTAACGATAATGCATTTTGTTCGTAAGAACAAATAATTTATGGCTCCCGTATGACCGGGCTGTTCAATTGCTGATATCCTGCTATTAATATTACACGAACTATTGGCAGTAACCATGTATGCGAGGCTACAGTGTTTTAGCGGTTGATAACGGCAATGCGGTCGTGTAAAACGGTGTGACGCCGTTGACCATCTTAGTTTAGCGTTGCTAATGGCGTGACCGAGGTCTGCGCTAAGCGAGGAGGATGATGTCTGTGCTGGTGGCGTTCGTTATTGGTTGAGACGATGCTTTACGGTGAACTCGCGGTAGTGAGACCGTGAATAATGTAACAGCCTGCATCAGCGGGGTCCGACTCGGTCTGGGCTGGTGTCTTCGCGGCTGGCGAGCGGTTCCCGGCGTCGCGGGCGACTCGGCTGAAGATACGGCTCGGCTGCTGTTTGTGTGAGGTTGCGGAGGCTGAATGAGGCGGTTATTGAAGTCTCGCTGCTGGTGAGACAGGTACATCTGAGAAACTCAGCTCTAAAAATGTTAATGCTGTTAGATCGTCTGTTTGCGCGAAATGTTTTAATCTTTGTGAGGCGACGCTGATTCGTTACAGATCGGGGTAGAACAGTCGGGCGTGTCTCTTTACAACTTCAGAATATCATTGACGAATTATCATTCTGGCTGATGTGTAATAATAATGACGACCAGAACAAGTGAGCTGATGGTTAACGACCGCTACCACTGTTCTCACGGGGAATGATCTTGCTGTGATTATGGAGGCCACAATGACTGGCTGCTGCTGAACTGCTGTTTCGTGCAATGTGTGTTCGTTTTAAACGCAATGAACGGTGGGCAATACCGGTGGGACCTGGAGCAATGGCGTGTGGCGTCGCGTCTGCGCTGTGGCCGGTGCAAGCGCAGGCGCTCACTGTCACGCCTCTGGGCAAGCACAGACACACACACTCTGCTGCTGTGCTGACCTGAGGGGCCTGAGACGAGCGGTGCCGCCCAGCCTGCAATCGCGGTGAAGTCTGGTCTGTGACCACAACTGCGGTTCAGCTGGAACTGTTACAAACCTCTTCGGTGTCATCGGCTGATATATTCGGTCTGTGACGAAGGCTGTGAATGCGGTGGTCTTCGCTTCTCACTGATGGGGAATAGTATGGGGCGTTGCAGACCGCATTCCGGCTTCATGAACAGTGGCGTTGTCAGGGGTGAATAAATATTTTCTTTGGACCGCCAACTATCTCTCCTCTGCGTGTGATTGCTTCTTGTGTTCTTTCGGCTGAAATAATGGAGAAAGCGAAAATGATGGCAATAGTCAGCGGCTGATGAACAAACTGGTACGCAGTCATCAGGTGATTCAGGTGCAATAAATGCGGTGTCGAAGGAAAAATGTCGAAATATGATAACGCCTCGTATCATCCTTCGGCTGACGATATTGAGGAGAAAGAGATAACGCTGGCTGTCGTCGCTGCGGTGGTGTGATCTGAGGCGCCAGGTGTACGTAAGTGGTGACAAAGTGGTCTGTGCATTTTCTGACGACATTGTCCTGACGGCGTGTCCGTAACCAGCGAAGGAAGGAACTGACCTGTTTTCTTCGTGACAAATCTGGTCGACTAACTTCCTGTCTGCGGTATGCTGCATTTAGCGAGGAAACGCGTATTTCATGCGTGAAACTGCTGCTGCATTTATGTCGGCTGTTGTGACATAACTGTGTGTGGTAACGCTGTGATCGGTAACGTGACAGAATAATGAAACACGTCTCTCATTGTGGGAGAATGTTACCGATGATGTGCCAGCAAATCGCCGGTTTCTGCCGGTGCTGCGATTAATCTCAGTGCCAGCAGTGTTTCTTCGGTGTTCGACGGTATTGCTGATGTATGAACCGAAAAAGGCCCTGCTTTAACAAGTTTCATTTGGTAGTAAAAAGTGTAATCTTCGATGTCTCGCCATATCTGACTTTAAGGCTTTGTGATGCAGCTCAGTTGTTACTGCGACGACAACCGCGCGAAAAAGAAAATTTTTCAACCTTGATCTATGCATCTTTTTCTAAATGACTGTTTTGATGTCTGGGTGACGGCGGCTGCATCTCTGCTGCTGCAAATTTCGTGCGACTCACTGTCTAAACCGCGGTTATTTTCAGATGACGTTTTCTTTAATTGCCTGGCTGTAATCCTTTGGTTATTCTCATTGATGACTGTCTGTGAATCGGTGTATTAAGCTGTTTCTTGGCACTGATAATCGCCACCACGTGTTTCAAACAACACCAGCGCGTTCTCGTTTGCGCGTTGTTCGGTCTTGCGCTCTCGCTGCGGCTCTTTCTCTCAGGACAGGGTGAGCGTGTGGCTGCTGAAGTGGCTGCGTGCTGCTGCGGCTGGCTGTTGTCAGCCTCACTGCCCGGCGGGTGCTTCTTCTTCTTCTTTTCGTGCGCAAACTGCGCCCGTGATGAATCTCATCAATCTGCTGCTCATATTTAATATCTGTCTGCCTTTTATCCGTTGAATGTTGAAGCCTGCTGCCAGTGGTCTTGCCACTGCTGCTGTGGACTGCAGTGGCCTGGTGGGAGGCTGCAGGTGCACCACTGACTTCTGACCGACCCTGCCGGCTGCGACCCGTGCAGGCCGTTTGCTGCCTGGCTGGTGCCCATGAACCTGAGGAGATCGCCTGGGTGACTGATGAGCTGCATAACACCGCCGCTCATCCTGTGCAATGGTCGCGGGCGTGCTGGCCTCCCTCCAGGCTCGCGGGCTGAGGGGCTCCATCTGCAAACCGGTTTACTGCCGTTGCGTGCTCCACCCGGGTGCATGGTGTGTGCTGGTGACTGTCCGCACTGTCAGATCACTGAGCCTCAAGGCGACACTGAAAGTCTTCATTGTCGTCGTGGTGCCATTTGTTTTTGTGACCATGCGCCATGTTGAACCGCGGTCGCGCCTCGTCTGTCAGTGACCTGTTTTCCGGCCTCTGAAAGGGTTGACTCCGCGTGGCCGTCCGGGCTCGGTGGCGCGTTTCGGTGTCGGTTCAATCGCTATCGAGACCAGCTCTTCCGCGGCTCTGAAAAACAACTTCGTGGCGCTAACTCCTCGTTTCGGTCTCAGCGTAATGATTCGGCGCTGGCGGCAATCGCGGCGCGCTGGCGTATCGGTCGGAAGCTACCGTGATGATGTTTCAGATGGGAAGCTGAAACGGTCCGTCGGGGACTGCCGTCACTGCCAAAATCCTGAGCACTAGATGTTCGTAATGATGGTGTGTGCACGCCATGCGAAGAGACCGTGTTGCTGACCGGCGCTGAGGCTCACTACGAGAAGGACGCTCACCGCGGCCTCGGCGTGCCTCGCTGAACCTGCGCTGGTCACGGGCGGTGTTCATGCTGGTCACTGATCGCGGTGCTGGCGGTTGGACCGAACCTGGTGAACCTGGGCCTTCGGCGCTTGCTGGTCTGCGGATTCAGGCTGACCCCGCGTGAGGTGGAGTTAAGTGGGTTGCATTGCTGATCTCCTGTCGGTAGCCAGGCAGTCATGAAATCACCGCCTGAGCATGACAAATTTCAGCCTCCGTGTGCCGGTAAAATGTCGCGGAAAATTTTGTGCGGTGCTGTCTAAAACCGTTCTTCATTCTGTGCGGCTGGGCTCCTGCCACGTGAACGCGTTGTTGTTCACTGGTGGATGAGCTCATGAGCGCGGTTATGATGCGTAATGAGCGAGCAATGTGTGAGACCAATGGATGAACATGTCCGTATTCCATTCTGTAACCTGTATTGGTTAACCGTTGCGTCAAAGTGAGCATCGGTTTCTTGGTCACTGCTGCGACGACCTGATGATGAAACTGTTTCGGTGATGTGCTGATGCTGTCGCGACATTCTGACGATGCAAACTGTTCAACTGGTATTCGAGCTGCATCACCGATCAAACTGAGACAAAGGTCAGGTCTTCATCACCAATAATCTACAGTGGTGTCTTAGTGTCCTCATGCGATTAAACTGATTAATCATCGGTACGCTCAAATGACTGTCCTGCTTGCAAACTATTTTAATTCGCGTATCTGTACTGATATCTCTTCGTCGAGGCCCAAAAACGAAGTTATGCGTTTAATATGTTATCGCGAATCTGACCCTTCTCTTCATCGACATCTTCAACAACCGCTCTCTTTCAATTATGTATTGGCATGCGTATATAACGGTATGAAATAATTTCCTGTTTTGAAATAAGTGAAGACCATTAACAATGATAATCAATATGGGCAATATTTTATGTGTAATGAAAGTGGGCAGGGCTTTCTTGTTTGATTGTCTGCTGTTTGTTGTGCGTGCAATAATGACTGTGTGCATCTCGAGGTTGTTCGTGCCATCTTCTGTGATACGCGCGGGAGCTCGCAACGGACAGCGCTCGGCTGTGTTTGCAGCCGCTGCTGCTCCTCTGACTCGTTGTTAACAGTGCGTGGCGTATGTGTGTGTGTGTGTGTGTGTTGTGGGGTGCTCTGTGCTGCTGCGTGTGCTGTGCGGCGGCGTGCGGGCCCGCTCGCTGCGGCGATGACGCGGGCGGTGCTCGGTCGCGGGGTCATGCCGGCTCGGCGAGCAGTGCCACCGCCATGCTGTTCACGACCTCCCACCCGTGAGCAATAAAGCAATCGTGCGCGCGGTCGACGGTCTGTGCTTAACAGGCACCGTCGTGAAAGGCGTCGGCGAGCTCAGGCGATTTACAGGTGAGGCCAGCGAATCTGTCGCTCGCTGGCTGCCTGTGTTCGCAGGCTGATCGCCTCGCGATGACCAGTTGCTTCTTTCTTACGAAATGAAGCTGATATCTCTTGAACTTCTGTGAACCTGTGAGCAATGCCGTCGACAATCCGTGAATGGGCCTGGTGTTGATAACTCGCGGTAATGGCTATCAGATCGTGATGACGCAACACGGCACGTAACGACCCAGCTTTCACCATCTGTCGCCGTTAACGCTCGGTCGCCGGTGCCGTCCAGCTGTGCGCGGCTGTCCCTTGTGGTACGAGCTGGAAGGGTATGACGAACTCTTTCTGCGCCCGCGATACGCCTGTTCCATCGGCATGCGGAGTCTGTGTACTCGCTGCGTAATACGGGTTGTGGTTGCTGGCCGTGACGTTCGCTGGTCTGGTTCAGGGCTGGGCGCCTGACATTCGGTTTACACCGATGCGTAACTGCGGGCGCGGTGACATCGCGGACAGGCGCCGCCATCGTGGGCTCAAGTGTGCCTGGGTGAATCTGTGGCTCGGGGTCGGTTGTAATCCCGGCTCGGACGTCAGCATCCTGACAGGCACTGCTGCGGCACTGCTCCTGTGTCACTGTGGAGTGGCGATCGCTGTGGCGGGATCGGCTGACCGGGCTGGTGTCAGTGTGCAGAAACACTGCAAGCTGGCCCCAACTATTACTGTGCTCTTGTTAAATACGCTGTCTGCGA
>BRZM01000255.1:4457113-4471480 GCA_033238685.1 Lates japonicus | reverse complement strand
TGTGTGTGTGTGTGTGTGTGTGTGTGTGTGTGTGTGTGTGTGTGTGTGTATGTGTGTGCGCGCGCGCACATTCTGTTCTTTTGAGAACTGAATATTCCCATGAGGGCGGTCAAATAAGAAAACTAGGACAAAATGAAGGTCTTTGTCGAGTGTTTTAAGGTCAGATTTAGAAGTTAAAGGTTGAATGTTGGGGTGAGATATGCAGTGATAGCTTCAGTCATTTTGATGTTTATTTAACTAGCTGCTCAAGGTTGTCTTAGAGAGAAGAGAAAGGTTTATGAATGCATCGCTGGAGAAAAGCATCACTGAACAGCAATAAATTCCAGTCCGAGTCATTTAGAAAACAGGAAAGTGATTTATTGTATTTGTTTATTTCATTGTAATAGCTTTTATCTGTGCCATAGAGCTCCATTGCTGCCCAAAACCTATGAAAAATACATCAGTGATTTATACAGCACCAAATCATAAGAGAAGTTATGTCTGGGCATTTTTCATTTAGAGCAGATCTAGACTGCTGCTACTATACTCATTCCTTATTTGACATTCATCCCTGTGAACCTTCATTACCATGAACACGCACTTATTCAGACTCACACACCGTCCTGCTGCCCTAAATAGTACCAAATGTGGATTAATCCACCGCTGAAAATAGTCCCCAACAAATGCACTGTTTCCTCGTGTATGATTGATTTACAGCTACAGTGACCACCTTCCAAAACATCCAAGACAAAAAATGACATTTTATTTTGTCTTCAACTTCAGACCAGACTGTGAAATATGGCCGTGTATGTGGAAATGGTAGAGGCCAAATTTAAGGTTTTGAAAAGCATCTTAAATTCATCTTAAAGCTTTTTGTTTTTGTTTTTTAAGAGCACTTTGTATGTGTAGTGTTTTACTTATTTTACTCTTTTTCATTTTCCTACTCAATTAACCTTCTTTCTCCCTCTCTTTTCCCGCTTAATGCCCTCCTGTCTGCCTCTCTGTACTTTTCTGTTTCAGGCCGGCTCCGCACACGTTCGTATCCGCCGCGACGCCAACGAGCAGCTGGTTCTGGCCCACGTCACCAACCGGCTGCTGCCGCTCGTCTCCACGCTCACCGTCCAGATCTTTAAAGATGACTGGACCAGACCTCTCCTCACCGGGACCCTCTCCTCCTCCTCCTCCCCCTCCTCCCCCTCCGCTCCCCCTCTGGGCCCTGCCGAAGGCTACGCCGCCCTCTCCTCCTCTCTTCCTCCTCTGCTGTTGTCCTCGGGGGGAGAGCTGGACCCGCTGACCTCCACGCCTTCCAAACCCAGCAGCCCTCCTCCAGAGTTCTCCTTCGACACACCGGGGAGGAACATGCAGCCCATGGTCCTCCCCGCTCCGGGACACCACACCCACAGGCCCTACGGAGGCCTGGGACTCGCCTATGGTGCGTCTCCCTACACGGGGATGCTGAATCAGGGCTTAGCGCGGCCCAGCGGTGGGCTTGGACTTGGCATGCAGGGTCTGGGGGCTGGGTTTGGACTGGGTATGGGCGGGGTGCCTTCATCTCAGAGTTACAGAACTGCCTTCGGGGGGTCCACAGCACCGCTTCGGTTTGGAACTAGCAACCCGCTAGCTTCACAGTACAGACAGTACCGACCCTGACTGTGCTGAAATGAGCCTGAACTGTTTCTGTACTTTCAAATACTTGAACGAAAACATGAGGTGGCTGATTCATGATAGAGGTCAAGTTTCTCTACACCGTACTTCAGATATTTGAAAGCGATGAGATTTATTTCCTGCCTGGGCTGGAGAGCAGACACTGCAACATTTCCTCCTAGTGTGACAACAACAGGACAGCTTTAGAGAACGAAGCCGATTCTTTTCAGGTCTGGTATAAAATCTTGTAGTGTGAGCCTCCCCACTTTAGAAGAGAAACAGAGAGTATGTTGTAGTATTTATTTTCTAACAAGGGGACCAAGAGGTTGACTGTGGTTGAAATTGTATGTTCTTGAGTGTTATTTTTTGTTTTTTTTGTTTTTTCTTGGAACTGCCTGTGAGGTTTGACGGTGATAAATCAATGTGCCCACACATATTCTAACTTTTATTATATAATATAAAAGCCTGTGAGGAGACTTTGTTGCAAACATGGCTGAACAACATTCCTGGAAGGAGGAAATAAAACCTTGAATTAAATCAAAATCCAGCCTGACATTTTAAGTGTGGCTAGTAAAAGGACACCAGAGTCCAAAATGATTCACAGTAGAGCTGTTTTAAAGTCCTCAATCACCAACAAGCAGTGTTTTAGTAATGGTGATACATGTCAAAGAGGGATTTATATTTCTGATATGAATATAAGGAACAGAATCCTGAATGTGTGATGGCCACAAGACCTCTCAAGATAAACATTACAATTCACCATTTTGACTACAGAACTGCTGCTGAGGACAAACACAGTGTATAAAACATAACACAGTAAACAGTATCTCACCTTGAACAACACACAGGGTTTGAAAAACACATCCCTGAGAAAACTCAAAAACATTTCACATTGTCACACGTTTAGGGCTTGAACTATTCATTGTATAATTTGCATACTTTTTAAGTGTTTAATCATTTGGTCCATGATATAACAGAAAATGTTTTTTTTTTTAATTCCTTAAACCTTAAGTTGACATTTTGTGCAGCTAACAGTCCAAAACACAAAGATTTTACATTCTTTGATATAAGAGAAAGACATGACCTCTTTTCATTTTCTGTTAACAGAAAAAAAACTCTTAAAAACAAATATTAAGAAGTTAGGTAGCACTTTTGTTGCTTCCATCCATGTGCTCAGCAGCAGCTCTGCAGACGTCATCTCACTCTTAACTTTCTCATCTGCCACCTGGTCTGTCCCCTTTTCTGTTATTCCCCCAATTT
The DNA here is from genome assembly GCA_033238685.1 of Lates japonicus. Taxonomy (NCBI): domain Eukaryota; kingdom Metazoa; phylum Chordata; class Actinopteri; family Centropomidae; genus Lates; species Lates japonicus. The sequence goes on along the minus strand of BRZM01000255.1, from coordinate 4,468,597 downwards.
CAGCAAAAATCTTGGAACTTGTTGGGTGAGGATTGTGGAATTTGGACAACAATGAAGCAGTTTTAGCACAACGTAATGAAATGGGGAGCCTGTTTCTTTACTCTACTGGGAGTGAATATTTGACTGGGATGTTGATGGATTGATGAGTAATAGGAGGAATTCAATTTTTTTATTTTTTTAAAATCTGAACAGGGCTGGGTGTCATGAAAGTTATTCCTTGTCATTCATCACCCACTGGTTTCAGGTGCCTAAGATTTACAGAATCAAAATTGTCACATCAGAGCTGAGATATAATACATATGCAACTCACTGCTTTTCCATAACAGAGCAACCAACATTGATGGATCTCAGAGCCGGTATTGAATTTGTAAACCACAAAACATTGTTGTCACAAAACTCTCAGTGACGCTCAGCCCTAATGAGTCATATTCCATGTATGTTTATTTAAAAGGAATGACTGCGACTTGGTTATTAAACAGGTCATGAAAGTTGCTCTCCAACTTTTCCTCATGTTTGTCCTTCTGTTTCATCTCAAATGACACCTGTATTATGACTTTACATCACTCCTCATCTTGGTGCTTCTTAGTTTTCAAGGTGAGGAAAACATGGCTGTCTGTGCTGCAAAGTTTTAACAGTTGATGTTACTGTATTTTGAGTGTTTTCTTCTTGTAAAAGTTGCTGATTCTGTGGGCTGCTGTACTCATTTGATGTCAAGTGAAGAGGACATGACCTGAACTCCTGAGAGCCAACAGTGGTTTAAAGGTCTTAAAAGGTTTTATATAAGAAGTAAGACATTACACATTCTGACTTAGACGGGGACTCACATAAGGCCAGACTTTTGCGGTGATAAATTCAGAAAAGTCATGATGAAAAAAATGGGAGATAAGTTGTATTATTAAGACAGTCCTTCAGCTTTCTGTACAAACCAGTGTTAATATTTGTTTTCAGTGTCTCCTAAGGAAAACCTTCAGTTCATAAGTTGCGTCTCTGGGATCCATTTGCTCCTCCAGGCATCAGTGTAGATCTACATGTGTGATGAGGCTTTCTGTTCCTGTAGCACTTCCCTTGCTCCCTCAACACGTTTCTTCATGGGAATCCTCTTCTCATCGTATCCTGATGTGAACTGGTGACCTTCTGACCTCACAGCATCTGGTGTAAGAATGATACTCCACTCCTTCATTTACAGAGCTGTAAGCAAGTAAGTTCATCAACTCACACAGACACTGTATTAAAGGGCGGAAAACAAAGATTTGAGATCCCACTATATCCTGTGAATTCGTAACAAAATCTGTTTGTGTTTCCTGTGAGAAAAACCTGTGGGAACTTGGAATATTTGACATTTTTGCACCTGTGTGTTAAAGAACATTGTACCAAACATCAACGCATCCACACAGCTATTGTATCAAAGGTATTTGGTAGGTCTTCCAGGACCCTCCTTCAAAGCTAAAAGGCTAAAACAAATCACATCCTATGGAAAGGTTCCAGGGCGCTCAGATCTGTTAGTTAGTCCATGTAAAAAGGAAAATTATAATCAATAAAATCTTACAGAATTTTATATACACTATGTCACATATATTTCAGTTCATATATACTTAGACTGTACTGTGTACAATTTGACAGGAGGAAATTCACCCTAAAACACTATAAAAATGACATTGTGACAAGAAAAAACATCTAAATAAGAATAATAATATGCAAAACCTAATTCAATCAATGTATAAAAAATAACAGGGTTACTACAGTAGCACGTAACAAAAATATAAAGTGGTAACCAATAAGGTGTGTTATGCCTAAACAGGTAAAAACAGAAATCATAAATGCCATGTCTCCCCAGCTGGTCTTATTCCATTACATGTCTAAATAACATACAGTAAGTGTATCCATCCATTATCTATACAGTTTATTCTTTGCGAGTTGCAAGGGGACAGGAGCCAATCCCAGCTGTACTTTATAAATGACATGCTGAGCTTCTTTTATGTATTTATGTGAATGGAGTTAACAGTTATTATGTCGATTTCTGTTAGATTTTACATTCAGAACATGAGACAAGCGTAATAAGTGGACAGCACTTAAAAACGTAATTACTGTGCTTTACAAAAGACAAACAACAATAAAAACACAGAACAAAATGAAAATAAAAATTAATTACAAAAAACAAAGACCACAAAGCACTAATGAAATAATATTGTGTAAATAACAGAAGAACTCATCTTAACTTTGAATATTTTTTCATAATTAAGTTTATTTTCCTGCTACTTCATGCTATTACTTTTACTTATGTAAAATTTCAAATGACTTACTTGAAATCAAATATTTTTTCAGCATGGTACTGACAGCGGTGGAACAAGTATTCAGATCTTTTTCATAAGTAAAAATAGCTATACTTTTTATTTATACTGTACATATAATATACACACACATACATACAAAGTAATGATTCTGAAGTGCACCCTTACCTTCATTCAGGTAAGTAAAAGTACCTCAAAATTGTACTACAGTACTTGAGTAAATGTATCAACACCAAGTGGTGGAAAGTACATTTACTCAAGTAAAGTATTTGAGCACAACTTGTGTTAATGGAGAGAAAACAAAGTTAAACCAAAGAGTTGATAAAGAAAACAGTGTCATGTATCAGCCCAGGATGTTCATGTAAGCAACTCTTTTGGCAAACAGCACAAACCCAACAATGTTCTCTCCTTTGTGTTCTATTTCAGCCACATGCTGGCCCTGCTTGCATAGTAATGTATGACACACTGTAGCAACTTTGCAGCGTCTGGTCATTATTTTGTCCCCTGCAATCATGTTATTCTCTTGGCCTGCAGTTCGCCGCCCTTGCATCCTCATCAGCCCAGAAAATATTCAAATGAATGAACGGTGCTGCGGGCCGCCGTGTGAGGCTGAGGTGAGGAGACAGCTTCGAGTCCGGCAGAGTCGCAATGTGTTAGGAGGCCAACAGACTCCTGACCCGGTTACTAGGGGACCTGTCTGGTCTCCAAAAACCGCTAATAGGCCCGAGATCCCCTTTTTTTTTCCACACCAGTACTCATTGATCACTGGGTTTGTTTAAAATCTAACGAGGGGAAGAAGATCAGGCACATTTTCCCACTGAGGGAAACTCATAGTTTTCCCAAGAGTTTAGTCATTTAACGAGGTGGATGTTCATGGGCTATGTTCCAAACTGTGATAAAGATGCAGTGACTGTGGAAGTGCCAAAGATTTACTACAGTAGATGCTCAATGAAAAACCACTTGAACTCCAGCACCTTCTCTAAGAGAAATTAAAGCTACCCTGGGGAGTTGTCTTGTAAACACAGTGATGTGTGTTTTAACACATCCTGTGTATCCTCAGGGCTTAAAAAACACAATGAATGCTTCTACTTACTTGTAAAACAATATTTAAAAATTTCAGTTGAAAGGTCATAGACCTTAGAAAACACTCTTCGCATAATGTCCTACCCACTGGATACTTTGAGAAGCATTCAGTCACAACTCATGACCTTCATAGGTGAATGGAGTTCGCTCAGTTGTCATGGAGACTGGAAAATTTCCAGAAAATGGATCTTAAGCAAATAATTTTCTGTCAGATTTTTCACTATTGTAAACCTGCAGTTTTTTAATTGTCTTCCTCCCAGCCACTTGCTGGTGCATTGCTGTGTTTCTTGGTGTGTTGCAACCCCCAGCAATCAATCTGTCAGTTGATGGTTTGGACCTCTTAGGGTAATCTTAATGTTACAACATACTCCAGCTTTGTGTCAGCAGTTTCTATTCGTCCCTTTCCTATTTCAATACAACACTGTCCTTGTGCACAAAGCCAGCTCCATAAAGAAATGGTTTTCCCAGTTTGGTGTGGAAGACCTTGCCTGGACCGGTGCATCAGTGGTCAACCTTGCAGAGGCTGCTGACTTCTCTGACTGACTTCAGCCCTAATTGGAAAAGCACTGGCAAAAAAATGGGTTGTCTGGCAAGAAAAGGTTGAACGAAAAGTCAAAATCCTGCTGTGGCTCATGGAATATGTGCAAACACACATTACTGGTATCACTCTGTAATGTGAACTGAGCACTTTATCTCACGATCGTTACAGAAGATGATAAAATGATCCTGTCTGAGTATTAAAGTCTGATGAGCCTTCAAACCCTCTGTTACTCGAACTGCAGTTGTCGCTCATCTCGCTCACTGGTACCTGAAACAACACAGCCCTCCCCACCACCACCACCACTGGTGCAGCCCCTACAGTTGTTTTATCACCGGGCTGGGTTTTTTTTTCAGTCTGAACACCCAATAAATCTGCTGTGGCTGAATGGGAGCAAATCCCTGCAGCCAGGTTCCAGAATCTGGTGGAAAGACTAAAACCAGAGGAGTGGAGGCTGTTAAAGCAGCACAGTAATGCTCTTGCTTATAGAAAGACAAGTGCACCTATTGCGTATGGCTAGAATGTTTGAACGTCTACATACTTTTGACTTTGTAGAGTATTTCTAACCCTTATTAAACTGGTTTTCTCAGCATTGTTCATATGGCCAACAATGATCTAATGATGAAGGCTGCTACTGTGACTTCAGACTTTTAGTTTACCTAGCTGGTTTTTCTCAACTGGTTGAACGAATCTTTGACTTATACGAGTTAACAAGTCGTAAATGTTCACCACTCATATTTTCCCCAATACACAGACAGAGCCACCCAAGCAGCAGCTCCCGTCATTCATCCTGAAACCTGTTTAAGTGCCTCGTCTGAAGAATTTCATTTCCTCTCCAAAAGAGGATAATCCGTCCTCCGTTTTTGTTCTGTGGCTTTTGGAGGAGATTTTGAACAAACAATCAAAGAAGTACTTTGCCCTCAGAGCTTAACAGGGCTTCTGCTCCCCGAGCGTTGGATGTGCTCAACGGCCCTAAGCCTCTAAAAAGGTCCCCTGGCATTTTGAAGTTCAGAGCCGCAGCGTTTGTATTAGTGTTGACTTCACATGCTTGTTACAAAACAAATGGGGTAGAGCCTTTGTAATCTGTGCTGAAAATCCCCGGAAAATGAATGAGATCTGTGCTGTGTCTCGGCTTTCTGGGTCAGTCTGACACGGCCGCTTCGCGCTACTGAGGTCGTCGCCGTCCGTTTGTTCAGGCCACTCACATGTAACCTAACCAGGAAAGGTCAGAGGAGACTGCCAGCGGTTGAAAGTGCATATAAGTGCGTTTACTCAAGTCCTCTGCCTAAGAACAATTTTGCAGTGGTTTATTTGAGTATTTCCATTTTATGCAGCACATTTCAGAAGCAATGCTTGTTCTTTTTACTGTGTTACATTTATTCGACAGCTGTAGTTTCCAGTTACCTTTTAGTTTAATATTTTACATTAAAAAACATATGATAAGCTCATAAAATATGTTAAAGATTAAACCAGTGGTTCCCAACTTTTTTAGTTTGTGACCTCAAAACTATAACAATCAGTGTCCAGTTGTGTTTTCCTGTCATGTTTGAGATCTGTGAGTGTAGTGAGTCCAGTCACAAAAAAGTTCACAGTAACTATTTGGACAAAGATGAAGGCAAGAGATTGGACCCTGACCAATACAGTCATTTAGAAACAGCTGTACTTTCTTCCCAGAATCACAAAATAATCAAACGACAGTTTAGTAGGTTACTTGTGGGGCAAGTCCAAGCCACATCCTAAGTTTTTAACAGCAAACTAGAATAAAGAGGAATATTTTTCAAGTCTGAGTGATGTCTAATAACATCACTTTCTTTCACACCAGATGTGATGCAGTGGTTTGCACTTTGAGCATGTCCTATAGCCAGCAGCTTGTTAGCTTAGCTTAGCACAAAGGCTGGTAATACAGGGCAGAACCGCAAGCTTGTCTTGTTAAAGAGTAACAAAATCCACATAGCAGCTCACTGACTAACACTTTATACCTCTTTTGCACAAAACCCAGTGCAAAAGAACAATTTGCCATTTTTTGGCATTATCATCACTCAGACAGATCCAGAATACCAGCAGCAGAGATGCATATCACCTCAGGCTGGAGTAAATGTGGATGTGTTAAAAATAACGCAACAGGAACAGCAGCTCTATATTTAATCTTTGTTTGCTCTGCTGCATGTGAAAACACCCCCCACCCTGATCTGTATTTTTAGTGATCCCCATCTCACACCTCTCCGTCTTTGTTCTAATACCCCCTGTAAAGCAGTGCTCAGTCTTCTGCAGGTTTTTTTTCTTCCTCCTCCTCCTCCTCCTCCTCCTCTTCCATCTTCCTCCCTCGCTATCTCTGTTTTGACTCGACCTGTCAGCTGTCTCAAAACAACACGAGGCCCGGTGGCGAGTGGCAAGCTGCTGCATTGGAAGAATCAAGGGATCTTCAAGGATTCTCTGGTCTGGGCTCTGATTGGTTTCTGCATCAGACCATGGACTGACACCCAGAGTTAATATTGTAACCCTTAAATGCAAATATGTCAGAATGAAAGTTTTTTATGCTGGATAATACAGGTGATTTTTTTTTTCCAGTCTGACCTCATGGTGGCGCTGTCGTCTCACTGTTACCATGAATAGATGCAGACACATTGATGAATATGTCTGTTAATATTAGCTCACTGTGACATTAACATGATGGTACAGCACCTGAATGTCAGGTTCAGTGCAGAGCAGCATTTTCTTTGATATTGCTTTGATGACAGCTTCTCTGCAAATGAGGATGTACCTGAGGCTGCTGATGATGAAGGATTAGTTTTGTTTCATTCATGAATCAGATCATTTAAAAGTAGAACCATGGCATGAGAAAGGAAAAGCTACCTCAGAAAATAGGAGCTCTGAATTACACAATTACAAGTACTTTTCCAAGCCAAATTCACAACTCAGGAAGCAATGGCTGAATGGTCATTCAGATCTGTTGCCCCAGTAGGAGAGAGGGAAAGAGGTGCCATGACTTCCAAAAGCTGCTGGATGCTCTAAAAGTCTTTGTTTGTCCAGGAACTGAGTCACTTCAGCTTAAGCCGAAAAGCTGGACATGTCACATCTGACACCTCGATCCTCCAACGGACCCACAGAGGTCATCATATCATTTATAATGTGTATATATATTGCATTACAATGCTGTCCATAGGAAGCATTTGTGTTAAACAGTGAAATCTGTGTGTGTGTGTGTGTGTGTGTGTGTGTGTGTGTGTGTGTGCGCGTGTGCGTGTGTGCATGGGTGTGTGTGTGTTGTGTAACATTGGCAGTGAACACTGTGTTCAGACAGGATCACTGCATCTGTTTACAGAGACCTGCAGATTAGATCAGACCTCACACTTCAAATAGAGACTAATCCAACACACACACACACACACACTCACACATATACACTCTGAGCCCTGCGGGAACATTAAAGTCAGCAACTTAATCCACAGAGTTCAAATAGAAACACTTGAATCAGAGTTGTAATCATGGCCATGATGTGTGTGTTTAAGTCGAACATCCTACCAACACACACCCACTTTACATCGGCTGTGCATCCTCTCTGTACAAGTAACACAAGCACACCCTCTTCCTCCTCGTCCAAAGTTGTTTTCTCACTGGTTCACTTGTTTTTCTTGCATTTGAACGCTTCTCATCTTCTCCAAGTAGAATTTACATTTGCTCAACCTGTTTTTCTGTTTAATTCTGGATTATCGTCTCACCAATATTTGAAAATAACTAATTTTTCAGGGATAAAACAGCCAAAGAGGTCCCAGGTTTACTCCTTGTCATGTGGGTTTACATTTGATTCATAAGAAATTTTGTAGGAAATTTGTACAAGTGAAGTAGACCATAAACTCTGACAGGTATAAAACTGTCTGTTTCCTTTTCATGTCAACGTCGGAATTCAGAATTCAAGAATTCAGGGATCTTTTTTGTAAGAGGCTGTTGTATCTGTTGTATTATGATCCTTATAGGATTCACAACATTTCAGTGGGATTTTCTTGCTGCACCTATCCACATGGTGTACTTGCAAAATAACCCCAAGTCTTCAACAGAAAAGCACAGCTGCAAATGAAAATGTCTTCTTTCTAATTCTTTTTAAATGCACATTCAACTAACATCCCCTGACACTCTCTCCTGTCAGTGAACTAATCGGACAAGCAGCGGTAGCTGCATTGTGTGCATCAGAGGTCAAAGGTCACAGACAGGCTATGTCAGCAGACTTGGGTCAGATGAAGTGCGGCGTTCCTGCTGCAGCAGCAGGGCGGCGCCGTCGAGCTGAACTTGAACTTGGCCGAGTTTGATGTTGATGCTGTTTGACATGTGGCCGCCTCCTCACTCACCCACAGTAAAACACAGAGTGCTTCACTCCCATTAACAATGCATGGAGCGTGTGTGCCTGTGTGTGTATGGGTGTGTGCGTTTAAAACAATTTAGCTTCTTGAGTGCTGTAACCCAGTATGTGCTTCTACATTTACTGTTAATGCTACAATTTCTGTGTTACATTTGTTACCTTGTCGTTGATTTTTTGGTTGGATGAAACACATAGATGTGAATGGGAAATCACTGTAGTGGGAAAAAGGGCAGTTACAGTCAGTTATACTCTCTTCTACACTGTTCTCTGTTCATCTGTTGTGTTCATCAATATAAAGCTTAACACAGCTAAAGATTCAGGTATAATAAAAAGATTTACAACTCTACTGCATGATTTGTGTGTGTGTCTGTGTGTGTGTGTGTGTATATAGGATGCTTCAGTAGGCTTTATCTTCTTAAACTAAAATAATTCCAGTAATACCATACAAAACAAACATATATATTCACTACACATAGATGTATACAACAACTACAGATATAGTTCTACAGCAGTGCAAGTCGTCTGTCTTCAGCACAAAGTAGGAAAAAAGTATTCAGTAACTGAGAGGTATTAAAAAAAACCTGTAATACTACTGTGGCTGCTGGTAGTGCTACTATTGTTATGTCCAAAATATTCTCATTAGACTTCTGCTCTTGATACATGTTTGTTTTCTAAAATCTGCATTTTGCAGCAGCTTTCTTGGGTTTTTGGTAATCAGTACCACAGACACATTTCAGTCAAATTAAGGTTTGATACTAGAACTGATGTATGTTCAGAAATATTATTCTGCATGTGCTAGTACTTTAAAAACACTGCTTACCTTTAGCATTAAGGCTGCTGATACCACCATAGTCAATGATGATTTAAAAAAAAGTCAACTGGTTCCAATACAATCCAACTTTTTAAAAGAATTTTCTAAAATCATGGACTGTAATGTAGCAACCTGAGTCATTCTGTGTCATTTCAAGATATACTGTGCAAGGTGTTGTATTTCTTTCAACCCATCAGTCTAAAAGCCAAACATGTTCCATTTACAGTGAATATGTCTGCCTTTAAAAATAACAAAAATTATTAATTAGTCATCAAAAATTGCTGATGGTTAATTTTATGTTGGTCAGCTAATCAATTAATAAACAAATCCTTTCAGCACTGATCATATTGACGCAATGCAACAAGGAAGAAAACCACAGCACCTTTTTTTTTTTTTGTAGCTCCAAGCAGTAACATAACTAGAAACAGTTTCCCCTGTGGAGGAAAATTGCTGCACTGAGTAATCCTCTTCAAAAAAGTGAAAGTCAATAACAGTTTGAGTTTCCAGTGTGTTTCAGTAACAAAGGTCTGTATGTTCAGTATGCCCTGGTGTGTGTGTATGTGTGTATACATCTCTTCCATTAACAATAGGTGATATATCGACTGTGGGAGGATAGATGGACAGATGGGTTGGTTGGTTGGTTTAGCAGGAACACTCAAAGGGCAGCAGGGTTAGCTGTGTTGCCATACAACCGCAAACTGCCAGAGGGCTGAGAGGGGGATGGTGTGTGTGTGTGTATGTATCTATGTGTCTGTGTGTGTGTGAGTAAGAGGATGGAGAGGGGTAAACAAAGCCCAGAGGTCAGAAAAATGAACATGTGACCTGAATATTGTTGGTTTGAAGGTCGTACTGCTCGTAATGTCTGAGAATGTGTAGAAGGAAAAATGATGAGAGAAAATTTCTTTTCTGTTGGAGCTAAAAGCAAGTAAGTATTTTTACCCAAAATGCTTAAGTATTCTTTTCAAGAGCTGAAGATTATTAAAACCTGCTGAGTCAGACTACAGCACAGTGGTGCAGTGGTTAGCACTGTCGCCTCACAGCAAGAAGGTTCTGGGTTCGAGCCCTGGTTTGGGCATCTTTCAAAATGCTACAGAATGGTTTAGAGTCACATTCTGAGGATTAGGCCTGCACGATTCTGGGAAAAATGAGATAGCAATTTTTTTTTGATGATAATTGAGATCACGATACTCTTTCACGTTTGTTTTTTGCATTCATTTACCCGATATACGAGGAAGCGGAACAGAAAATATAATGGTGCCTGATATAGGACAGGCCATATCTTAAAGAGTACAGTATAGACCTGGTCTATATGAAAAGTGCCTTGAGATAACTTCTGTTGTGATTCAGCGCTATATAAATAAAATCGAATTGAACTGAATTGAATGTTTAGCTAAGTGGTAGGTGATGGAGTCTGTAATTAAATCTTTAGGTAGTTGTAGGGTTTTATATTTTATCCACTTACTACTAAGAATTATTTTGCTTTTCAGTATCAGCTATTGTTTATGCCTGTGGTAGCATTGACGTATTTTGACTATTGCAAGCTAAAGTAATAACAAGTGGAATAAATCATGTCAACAGAAACATAATCTGTGAACTTCCCCACTGTGGGACTAATAAACAATTGTCTTATCAAAAATATGAGAATAACAATTTACAGCAAACATGTGGCTGTTGTTAACCTGCTACCAAAGCCTAAATGTAACACTGTCAGTGAAACAAACATTTGATCACTGTAGTCTGATGGTACTGATGATGATGAAGAATCTGAAGTGCCTAAGACTTTTACACGCTGCTGCAAATTTTGTGTTCTTTTTGTGTCAGCAAAAGTAGGAAGTCCATGAGCCCCCTTGTGGTCTTGATGAATTAAATCTGTGAGTTTTGGGATGTCTTGACATTTGGACTGTGCCGTATTGAAGACATAATCTTGTCTTGTGGTGTCTTTTGGGTGTACTGTAGGACTATGGAGTATGGTGGAGAGCCATCTGGCACAGTGAACTACCCTTTGTATGCACCACAATAAGCAGAGCTCACTCTAAGTGGGTGTTGGACTCTGCTGATTCTGTCCATTTTGGTGACTTTAGGATTTTATCTACACCTCTGAATTGTGGCATTAATCTGCTTGTTAATGATCTGTGTCTGTTTCCTGTATATTTGTGTCTTTTGTTTTTAAATGCCCCAATTTTCCAATGCCATAAAGGTTTAGTCAGCACATCTTACAGGTTAAAGCTCCATCTGCTTGTAGATCTGTGATTGGTCCATAAGAGGGAGCCAAGAGAGAGAGAGGAAGAAAAGAAGTTTATCCCCAGACTGCCTCCTTTACCTTTAACTGCTACACACACACACTCTCTCTCTCTCACATTCATTCACACACACACACACACACACACACACACACACACACACACACACA
>BRZM01000255.1:4422005-4454008 GCA_033238685.1 Lates japonicus | reverse complement strand
ATACACATTGTTAGGAATTACTTATTACAGCATCTTTTTATTTACCTATTTTAGGTATAAAAATAATGTAGAATGAAATAATGAAAACAACTATATGATAGTTAATATGATCTAATAGCGCTTAAATCTCTGAATTATAATCCTGTTTTTCAACTACCAAGTTTCCTGATTATATTCCTGTTTCCAGAGGATGAAACCTTCAGATTTTATCGACATCATGATCTTTCCTATAAAAAACCATCCTCAGGACAACCTTCACTTTTTATCTCCACTACTGGTAGGTTCTGTAAGAACAGATAAATCATCAGTATGTGGTTTGTCTTGCAATAAATTGTAAAAGCCTGTAGAGGACACTAGCAGGATTTACACTTGTTCTACAATGTATTTGAAATCACACTGTGTGAAGAGTTTAGAAAGTGGACATGGTATTAAGTGTTAAAACTGTATAAAACTGTAAAATGAGGAAACACTCATTTATGTCCTTAGAAATAGACTTCAGAATGTTTAAACACACATATTTTTTTACACGCGCTCAGATAATTAATTTATGTAAAGATTTTGCAAGGTTAGATACACACACACACACACACACACACATCTGTGCACAGACAGTCATTAAGACATTCCTATTCATGCTGAAACTCTCAGTCAGCCCTGGGCCTCTTTCTTTCTTGCTTTTGTGTCTGAGACACATACTCACATTCTTGTGGTCTTTTGAGTGTGTGTGTGTGTGTGTGAGAGAGAGAGAGAGAGAGAGAGAGACAGGGCAGTGTGTCTGTGTTTGGAGTTCCTCTCTATGAGTCTTCAGTCAGCGGTGATGGAGCGGCAACAGACTGAAGGGAGTTTGGACCGAGCGGCACCAACTGGCCCAGCTATAAGCTGCTCTCTGATTGGCTAGCCACAGGAGAAAGAAAACAAATCAAGACCCAGTGAGGATTTAACTCTGAGGTAAGACACAAGCACTGTCCAAGTTCACGCTACACAGTTATTCTAAGCAGTTTTTGAGTTAATGGTCAGGTCACATTGCAAAAGTGACAAGATTAAAATTAAATGTACTCAAACTAGCCATCACGCAAACCAAATATTTTTGAATGTGCTGTTGATTTGCACTATTGTCCCACAATGCAATGCACCAGAAAGTGGAAGCAAATTATTACATCCTTCTCTTCACTGGTGCATGCAGTCCATTAAATAGCCAGTCAGAATCAACAGGCATCCGGAGGTACTGTGATCAGAGCTTAGAAATCACTGGTGCCAAGGTGCCAAGACAATAATAATAATTAACCTTTCAAACTGGGTTCAAAATTAAATCCATTTTATAAAACACTACAAAGTGCTTCACATAAAAAAGAAATACACATAAAACAAACTAACAATCAAAACAAATAAAACAGCAATAATAAAATATACCAAAATGATTGGTGCAATTAATGCAGAAAAGGTTAATAAAAATGATTTTTGGTAGAGTCTAAGCATAAGTAGCACACAGTTTTTAGTTTTGGGTCGAGATCAGGGACCACAGCAGAGTTTTGTGGCTAGATCTGAGGGTGTGTGCAGGTACAGGTGGGTACAGAAACTGTTCATTGCAACATTGGCGGTTAGGATTCTCTCCAAAGATAGATATTAAAGAGGCCATCTTTTAGCACAAACCAGAAACATCATTTGTTTCATCGAGATCTACCGATAAAAATATTTTACTGAGCAGAACACAAGAGCTGCTGGAATACTTCAGGTTATTTGTGCTTATTGTTAACTTCGTAGTCGGAAGTACTCAGATCCTTTACATAAGTATAAGTACCACACAATAATACAAACAACAAACCAACCAGTCAAGGTAGTGGTACCTAGCAACTCCCGTGATCCAGCTCCAGTAAAAATACCACGGTTTTTGTCAATGGAGTCTGGTAGCGATATCATGTCTCTGGTTAAACAAAAGGATCTTACCTTTCATTTAAAAGTTCATATCCTTTGTAGCTAAGCAACCAATCACAATATTTATTAGCCCGAGTGATAGTGGTAATTTCAGTTCACTAAAATGCAAAAGTGTCACAAATAACTTTCAAGTAAAATGTGTAAATAGACAGATGGGTAACAAGAGGTTGACCAGTAAATGTGTCAGTGAAAATGAAACCGACCTGTAGAAAATCAAACAGGTAACTAATACATTTTCACAGCGGGAAGTGATTTAGTTGGTTTCCAGCTGTCAAAGCTGGTGGTATTCTGCTCATGGGTTATAATGTGATGATAATGTGATGAAAGGCTACAACAGACACAAACAGTTTGTAAATGTGAGATGGTGTTTCTTTGGAAGATTGGAAGGAGAACATTCTGCTTGTCACTTGATAGAAAGTTTATATTGAGCATTGAGGACCATCTACAGGGGGCTGAATGTTTGATAGAGGATTATGGGTGGAGGATCATATTAATGTGAGATATTTGGCTGTGTCGTTTAAAAGAGGACAATTTTATTTATATGGCACAACAATAACACAAGTCATTATAAGTAAACTCAAAAGGATAGGGTTCAAAGTCATTATTCTCTGTCGTCCCACCTGGCATTGCTGATGGGATTAACCTTAACGGGAGTTTTGAGATTAACTTTCTAAACATGACGGCCCTCCAGATTTGACCAGTGAAGTGTTTAAATCCTGTAGGTCTGTCCATCTGTGGAGTGTCCATATAAACAAGCATGCAATGACTCAAACCAAAACCAAAGAGAGTTAACCAGTTACACAATAACAGCCAAACCTTTTGTTTTTCTAGTAATACAATGTAAGACACAGGTAGAGGCTGTAGAGACCTGCAGTGAGCTGTCTGTGGTAAGTGAGTCTAATGTAGCTGTATGTGACTGAATTAAAAATACTTCGTGGTCACTTGTAAGGCTGCAATCACTTTGAGCATTTATTAATCTGATGATCATCCTATTGATTAAATGATTAATCAATGAGCCAATACATTGACGTAAAATTGTGAAAATGTGCAATTACAAGTTCCCTGATCTCCAGATGAAGTTATCAATTAATTGATCATGGAGATTATGGCTAATCATTTAATTGTAAGTAATCAGTTAATTGCTTCAGCTCTTGTCAGTCACATTACTACAGCTTCACATGTTCTGATGTGAGCATATATCTGAATGGTGTGTGTGTGTGATATTACTTGCTTGGTTGTAATTTGGTTATCTGGTCTTGTGACAGCAATGAGGTACATGTTTTGTTCTGTATTCAAATAGCACCTTTCAAAAACAGGGTTCAAGGGTTCAGGCTTCAATGTAACTTATAGATACCTGCGTGGTTAGGCACATTAGAGATTTAATGCAGTGTTATGTCACCATAGGTCTCTGAGGTCTTCTGATCAGGGTTTGTCGGTTGTTTCTTCACCTGGGACTCAAAACTAAAGGAGACATTAAAGTCTCACCTGTTAAGACTTAAGATCTGTGGACAACTTTAAAATGCAGCTCATGACTCATCTGCTCAGACCTGCCTGAGACACATTCTTATTATCCATTTCTTTATTTATTACTTTTATACCATGTCTTCATTTGCTGTATCTCGTCTTCTACTGTGAAGCACCTTCTGTATAATGAAACAAGAAATAAAATCCAAAACAGAAAAGATAGAACATGAGATAAAATGATCATTTAATACAAATTCCCATCCTGCAAGAAAAATCTGTCATATAAAAATGATTATTATTTTGACCAAAGTAAAGTGTGGTTCAGTAACCGCATACATAAAACATGGATGACCTCCTATGATGATGTGAATGTCTTTGGGCAGTGTATACAGGTGTACGTTTGAATGATTTTGTCTGGGGTCCATCAGGGGGCAGTAGAGCCCCTGCTGGACTGACTGATGGGAAATGTTTCTGTTAGGTGGAGTTTAGATGGAGTTAATGATGATATAACATAGTCAGTAACACGGCCAACGAATTGGCAATTCATTGCCACAATTCAGAAATGGATATAGTTTCATCCTGAAGTTTGATGTGTTGAACGTAGCACAGCACAAAGTCCCAAAAAGTTCCAGACTGTTCACAAATTAAAGAGACCCTTAAACCAGGTAATAAAAAAAAAAACCAAAACAGCATAAGTCGTCGAAGTTGATGTTGTTCAGCAGTGGACAGAAAACATCTCTCTGTCTGGGCAGGTTTGGTTTTCAGACTTTGGGTTAGTTGTAACAAGATTACAGAAGCTCCGTCGTAGCAAAATATTTTTGTATTTTTAGCCTTGACCAGGAGGTGAAAGATTAACAGGAGCAACTGCAGCATTATTGTATTTCAGAATCAAAGATCCCCTTACCCACCAAACACACACACACACACACACACACACACACACACACACATATCCTCTTCCTCTCCTGGTTTTAGGTGTAAATCTCATTTTTCCTCTGCTGTTGTCAGTGACCCTGTAGAATTGGATGATGTTTATGTCCTGGATTACATCTGTAAAGTCAGGATTAATCTGCACCTTTAAAGACCCTACACAAGCTATTATAGAATTCATAGTCCATACATCCATCATACATGATCCCAGAATCCCTTGTTGTTTCCCGCATGTTGCTGTTTTTTGGGTGATCTGTGTCAACAGTGGGGTTTGATCTGTGACTGAACCTCTGAAGTGAGAAAACACACTTTATTTTCTTATCATATGCTTAATTATCAGTGGTGAAGGAAGTATTAAGAACCTAAAAATTAAAAGCTGTGTCGCCGGGTACAGAGTGTAATATAAAGGTTTTATCCCACAATTTTTATTTGACAACTTACTTTGATTTTATATATAATACATATGATAAACGTATAAAACTAAAATATGTACTTAAATACATTGAATGAATGTATAATCCTGAAGAGAGAAAATTATCCAGTATTTTAAAGGAATAAAGCAAAGAATAAAGGTCAAATCTGATTTTTAAAAAAAACAACAACAACAAAAAAAAAAAAAACTATTCTGTGCATCAGAATAGCATTTCTTGACATAACATCACTTCTGCCCCATTAACCATCTCACAACCCTTTGAATTTGGGTCACCACTTTTAGGGATCTGACCCCCAGTTGCAGAACCACTGAACATCCTGTTCACCCAGATCTCTCAGGCCCTGACTTCTTCCTACAGAATAACTCCAATTTGAAATAAATAAAAATGAATAAGAAATAAAATGAGTCACTTTTCAAAAACAAATATTATGAATTTGATTAACACTCTCATCCATGTGCCATCTCAAACATCAGCTAATAGTACTAACGTTCACCACCCTTTAGAAGAGCTCTGTCAGACTCACAAGCCTGCGTTCATACTGGGCAGCTCTCAGTCTGAAAGTGAATCAGAGTGGAAAGCAGCTCAGAGATCTTTATTCAAAAAAATAAATAGATAAATAAATAAAAATATGAAATTATAAAATTAAGTTTCACAGAAGCATTTTTTTCCTCACCACATTCTCCCTCCAGAGTTAAAAATGAGGTTTATTCATTCTTGTACATCCAGGGGGCGACGTTAGGCAGGCAGGATATAGTTTCCTCTCTGTGGGTTTGAGAAACACACTGACTGTGTCTGTTTATATTGACATTTTAGACTTCAGACTTACAGAAGAGCACATCCAAACAAGCATTTTACTACTTCACAATTCAAACTGACAAACAAAACAAAAACCACAACTCTGAAACACTGTGGAGGTTAAAGCCAAACACAGTGCGATGGGCGTTTTACTGTGACTGAGGCCTTTAAGAAAAAACTTTTTTGTTTGTTTATTGACAAATAAATGGGTCCAAACTATCACTATTGTTAAGTATTTCATAGGTGCTCTATATCTACAAAACAAATTTTTGAGTTTTGATCCCAAATTTTAAATCATTGATAGCAGTTATTCTGTTGTTTCTGGTCCAACAGAAGAAATATAAAGTGACCACACAGTAGCAGAGAGAATGATGGGTAACGGATGAATATGAAACAAGTTTCCTAATATATAAACTTATAATTATTGGTTTACAACACAATATAATGTCGTTTTAAGCAGCTCTAACTGTTCATTAATGTATTTTTCAGCTCCTGTAGTTTATAAACTGATGATGATTGACTTTATAGTAAAACACAGCTGCATTAATTAAGCAGTATTAACCGAGAGGGTGTGCTTTAATGTCATTTGAGCACTTCAGTGATGCTTGCGGACATCACACACCTGACCACATCACTGTCGTGCTCAAATGACGTTAAAGCACACCCTCGAGTATAATATTGCAATTATACAACTATTACCAACAAAGTAAAATGTATAATCAAAATCTGTTCATGTTGAGGAGCAGTTTTCTCTCAAAATTAAAAGGTTTTGGCGAGTGTTTGTCCCGTTTCCATGGAAATACATGGGGTCTGACTAATAACTGGAACACAATCAGTCACGTCAGTGGACTCCTATGTGTAATGGAACCGAGTTTACCACTACGGCAAATAATCAGACCCTTAGTAACGACCTAGCAACAGAAATGATTTTCTAGTCCCAGATGAGTGAACTCTGAGCTGACATTAATGCTTTATCGAGGTCTCAGAATTTACCGAACTAAATCAATAGCCTACTGCACAAATCAATGCTTACTGTTATCAACCACGTTATAACAAAGACGCTGCATTTATTTACTCACACAGATGTAGCTTCTGCAACCGCAAACTTTTACATAAATTTTAAGTTATAGTGCTGTGTCACCGGCACAGCCGATGGAGAAAGCCGAGGCGCTTTGCTCAAATGACGTTAAAGGACACCCCGAGTGTAATCTTGTGATTATACAACTATGACCAACAAAGTAAAATGTATATGGCGGAGTAATATTTTTAGTGATGAGTAAGGCGTGCTGTCATGCTGATTTGAGCACGTTCTAAATGTCTTGTGGACCAATCAGATTGCTTGGTCGGAACTACTTGTTGTATAATATAAAAATGTATTCATAGTAGAAGTTAGAATTGCTGACAAATATTGTACACCTCAAATTAAACCGTATATCTGTTTTATATCACTACATTACAGTAAATAATATAGTAGTAAATAAAAAGCAAAATAGTTTATTCAAATTGTTGTAACTCTTCTCATATAATGTAAAACACACACGACTGTATCCAAAGAAAAATGACGTCACTGTGTGTCTGCCCACTCTGTTTGATTGACAGGCAGTCCCCAGGAAGTGCAGGGCACAGCTTTGACTAAATAAACTGATTTCAACTTTGGTCTTTATATAACCTGACAGAGGTTTATAAAACAGTCCCACTTTCATTGGTCAAACACAGATTTCTGAACAAGATGAGAGGTCGTGTTAAACAGCTGATTTTAACGCTGACTGTACATGTGTTCAGTTTATCATTTTAACACACATTCATGTGTTTTCTTTGTACTTTTTCCTCTAAATACATGACTCTGGAGTACAATTTAACACATACAACAGTTTGGGCTAGCATCAGTATGTTAATAAATAAAGCGTGATTATAACTACAACATTAATGAATTCATTTTATTTTGTCATTACCTCAGTAATTTGAGGAGAAACATAGTTTATGTCAGCAGTTCCCTAACCAGTGAACTAAAATTGCTAAACTAAAACAGATGTAACACCAGCTCTCTGTCCTGACAACATTTTTACACATAGTTTAGTTGACAGCAAATGTTTACCTGCCAAAAATACTTTTTATTGCCTGAAATAACAGTAATGAAATTACCATCCTCCAGTACTGTTTTAGCATCAGTTACCGACTTAGATTTTGGTCACTACGCACATCTTTGAGCAGTTTTTGATTTAGATTTTTTTAAATGTACAACATCTCTGTATCTGTAATCCCAGCAAAGAACAATCCATAATACAAAAAAAATATTCAAATAGCATAAAGAATACATTTGAATTTTCCTGCCCAAGCGCTGAAAAAGGCCCCAGATGGCTGAGTCTTTTGAAAAATAAAAACCTTTACTGAACAGGTCTGAATAAAACAAAAAAGTTTATTTATTTTGCGTATAATGGCAACACAGTTACACGTGACTGCTTTCATTAGAGACATGATATAAAACATACTGTGTATATGAAATATATATATATTGTATATTTTTAGAAAGCAGAAGTGTGTTTTGTTGCCCGTCAGAAATTATCTTTTCACCTTCGCAGGTAAAAAATTTTGACCAATGAATAAACATGAACGCAAAGTTAAAGCTGCATGTGCATTAATACAATGTGATTTAAATGAGAGTGAAAAAAGATCAGGTTCACCAGTTTATCAGAATTGTAATATATTTAAAGATTTTCCAGTCATTATTAAGCTTCATCTGTGACACATTTTACATCCTTCAATTATTTTACATGTAACAAGAGAAACATTTTTGTAGAATGTAAAATAATTCAGCCTAAATATATGTTAGTCATGATTTAACTTCCAAACTAAAATGACACATTAATATCTTTTTATGGATTCACAACCTTTTTTTTTTCTTTTGTTAATTGGGAATATTTTGATTTTAATAATTTTTTATTTTTTTTTACTCTTACTGTTGTTGGTATAACGAAAAGAGCAAACTCCACTGCAGTTACAGTAATACAATAAAATATATTTTTCTTATATTTGATTTTGATCATTTTATTTAATTTGTCAAATATGACACTGTTCTTTCAAAATTGGAGTTAAAATTTCAGATGTTAAATGCCGAGGTAGAGAACAAAATTTAAATTTAACAATGACAAAATCTGATCAGTGATATTCTACTTTTGTGTTGTGTACTTCATTCATTTCTGTCTGCTAAACTCTCATTCGCATATTGACTGTAATTAACGTCAAATTAAAGTTGTTGATGCATTTTTAGTATTTTTTTTTTTTTGGGTAAATTTATGACTTATGGTTGCTGAAAGATGAAACACAGATTCACTAAAGTATAGCAGTGATGTGTCTGGTGGAGTAAACCAAACACAAGCCGTCAATGTAATTCCATGTGTGGAAAACATAATTAAGCTAATATGGTCATAATACATTAGAACACTAATAAATCACTTTACTGCATGTCTGTTGCTGTTGCTGCTGGTTTTCATTAGTTTTATTTTGACAGTAATTCAGCCTTTTAACCTGCACAGTGACATTTTAATACCACAATGATTTAATAATTAATTTTATCACAAAGCTCAATGCATTCAGTCATTTAGCCATATATTCTGCTATTGACGTGATATTTTTCTTAAAATAACACAAAATTAAGTTCGCAGGTCAACTTATTTCTCTGTTTTTGCAGCACAGGTTTCAGGGCGCTTTGAGAAGGAAATGAAGAATAATGCAGATCACTGCCCCACTATTAAGCAAACGACATTACAAAAAAATGTTTTATTCGTGTGTGAATCGGTGACAGAATCTCACCCCAATTTTTGCTCGTGTCATGATTTCTGAGTAACAGACAAAATCATGACAGTTTTATTTGTGCTTTTAAAAATATATATTTTTGGCATTTTGGTGCAGTCCTCTGAGAACAGCACACAGAGTAAATCCTTCACTGTGAAAGACTCAGAGCAGAAGCGATTGTGTCAACAAAGAAGTTGATCCTGAATGCAGCCCAGAAAACCTGGTTTCACATGGGCTTGACGCCAGGAAGAACTGGAGGGAGAAACACTGCTTTTACCAACAAAAACAAGCACAAATAAGAATCAGGCAGTTCCAGTGTCACCTACCTCGTGTAGTGTTACCATGGCGATAATGCACCATCACCCACAGCGGCCATTTTGTGTCCTGGAACCTGTTTTTGTTTACATTTTATATGCTCGTAAAACTTTCACAAACTGGAAGCAGCCTCCCGTCATCACCAGCACCTTCGCTTTTGTCTGTGGGCAAAGGAGTTGCCCATAAACACACCCCAGGAGTGTGAGTGTGTGCGTGTGTGTGTCTATGTGTGTGTGTGTGTGTGTGGTTTCACCCCCCTCCCCAACCCCACCGCACACCTTCACCGTGACAGGCTTCTTTTCTTCCCATTCTTTTCATTTTTTTAACCCAACTGTTTCCAACAGCTTCCACACACCCGATGACCTCTCTGTTGATGCTACAGCAGCAGCCATCTTGTTTCATTAGACTGCGTGTGTGTGTGTGTGTGTGTGTGTGTGTGTGTGTGTGTGTGTGTGTGCATGTTGTGTGCAGAAGCGTCGTCTATTGTTTGAGTCAGTTCTGATTTGATTAAGTTCACTGGTGGTCAGCGCTTCACTGGTCATTAACGGCTGGTATTACTGGAAGCTCTGGCATCAAGCCAGAACTCTGTGTGTGAGTGTGTGTGTGTCTGTACTGTATGTGAAAATGTACAGAAGCTTAAATGTGTGTTTCCTGTGTATTTCTTTTTCTTTTTTTGATTTTGAATTAAGCTTAAGCGTAATGTGTGTATGGTTTGTGCTGTGTTCATGTGATCTCATGGGATTGCATATAAATAGCACAGCACTTACGGGACATTTAGTGTGTCACGTCTATGCATTTTAAGCTTTTCACGTGTCACTTAACTGTTTTGGCTGAGGTTAAGTTTGGGGTTAGGGGTTCGTAAGTAGAGAAATGATGTGGCGTCAAATGACTTGGAAAGGCAAAAAGAAAAAAGAAAAAAAGTGCGATGACACGCGAAATTACTTGAGGGAGTTGAGGAAGTTGTATGTTTCTGGGATTCTGTTTTTTTTTTCTTCTTGGATATGGAATTGACTGTGTGTGTGTGTGTGTGTGTTTGCATGTGTGTGCATGTGTTCGAAATGCTACAGGAGCGCAGTATTGGTCTGCAGGTCCACCACTGTGGTCCAAAATAAAACATGTCAACATTGATAATCACATTACTATTTTTAATGACACTGTTGTGTCGTTCTAGTTGTTGTAATGTAAAATTCACTTGAGTCGCATTAACATTGTTTCAGAAAATAAAAGCCTTGGCACACCAGGAACCAGCACAGCAAATGAATGATGTAGTGGCTGCTTGCAGGAATAAGCAGGTGACATACTGTAGCTGGTGAGCTAACTGCAGTCAAATATACAGATATAAAGTAGTAGGGAGTCTCTATGTTCTGATTGAACAGTTGTTTTCTGACATTGCCAGACTACACATGAGGAAGTTGTTCATTTCTTGTTGTACAGTTTGTTTTCTGAGTAGAGTATAGCTCTTTTGTTGATCACCCTGTAGTTGATCACCCTGTAGTGCCACTGGGTGCCTTTTAAACCAATGCTACAACACCAGGTTTTATTTGCAATAAAGAGCAGCCTCTCGCTCCTCCAGCTCTTTGTCCATATGTGTGAATCGCCTGTAACATGCACATTAGCTGAGTTAGCATTAGCCAGTCATGGAAAGTGTGGCAGTATTTCATTTGATAAAGTACTAAGGAAGTGTTTGTGTCTGTGGTGTCTGTACAGAGACCAAAATCTGTGCTCACCACCTGGATTGGCAACCCTCGCTTTAGCTGGAGACCCCACACAGATAAACTGGGTGGATGAATACACTGTTGTTTGTCATGAAATAGTCACAGAATTCAACATCAAAAAACATAAATTGTTTTTCTCACATTTCTGTTTGTGCACAGATGAAACAAACAAGACACACACAGAAATATATTGCTTATATAAATATAAATAAATATTAGTATAATGAATTTCAGAAGTGTTTAGGTGTATTTTCTAACTTTATGCAGAGCTAGGCTAGCAGTTTCCCCCCAATTCCAGTCTTTATGCTATGCTAAGCTAACCACAACCTGACTCCTACTTACCTCACAGATATGATATTAATGTCCACCTGGAACACCTCACCTTCAGAAAGAAAGAAACAGTAGATCCCAAAATGTTGAACTGTTCCAGTTCAACATTCAAGTCAATGACATTTTGACAGATGCGTGAAAATCAGGGCTGTCCCAGTTTAACTATTTAGTGAACGTATTCTCATCAGACTATACTGGTGGGAACAGTAGTAGTTGTAGTGTTAACAGTAGTATTAGCAGTCGTACTTGTAGTTATTTTTAGCAGAGTGTTGTTCAGTGAATGTCCGTCTGTTTTTGCCCCAGAGGACTCATCTGTTATTTCTTGGCCTACAATTCTTCTTCTGTTTAGATAAGACATGCTGTGTGTCATCAAGCCTGTCTCTCTCTCTCTGTGTGTGTGTGTGTGATCGTGTGTGTGCATATTAGTATTTGAGACTGTGTGTAAAATTTGTGAGTGACTTTACGCGTGTTTATCTGCATGACTGCATGTCTCGGAGTGACTGAGTGTGTGTGTGCATGTATGACTAAGCGAGTATGTACGCACACACGTCACGCTCGTGTTTATGAATGACTGTGTGTGTGTATGTGTGTGCATGTGAAAATGTGTGCACGTAAGTGAGCATTCGTGTGTGTGTGCATGTGTGTGAGTGTGTGTGTGTGTGTGCGTGTGTCTTTCTTTCCCTTGGGCCTGAGGTAAAGAACATCTGCATCTGTGTGTGTGTGTGTGTGTTACTGTCCGACACTGCCTCATTCCAAGGTGTCTGTTAAAGCTGTCAGGTGGAAACCTTGTATCTCCTGCATGTCTCATACTTCAGTTGAATGAAACTCCGTTTTCAGACTAATTGATGAACCTGAACACACCATGCTATTCTATCTTACTGAGTAACTTAGTATATTTTCTCATGTATTGTATTTTGAGGTACTTGTATTTATTTTTTCACTTTAGTTTTAAGCTGCTTCTACATTTCAGAGTTTTTTTTTAAAAGAATTATTGTACTTTTTACTCCACTGCATTTATCTGACAGCTCTAGTTACTAGTTACTTTTTAGATTAAGATTTTACTTGTAGCAGTATTTTTACATTGTTGTCTTAGTACTTGAAAGATCTGAATGCTTCCTCCCCAGCTGATTAAGAGCATGTGTGAATTCAAAGAGTACTTATTTTATTTGATTGAAGTAAACCATATGATTTATTCATGTTATTCATTTGGTAATTTTATCATCCATTTCAGCACCATGTATCATGTAAATACCCTGGCATCTGAACAAAACACAGTTCCCTTGTGGCTCATGTGACTTATTAATCTGGGTACAAATAACACAACTTTACAGTGTAATATTGCATGCAGTGCATACACCAATCCTTTCCATGTTGTTTGGGTTAAAATGGTTCAGTTTAGAGACAAAAACCACTTGGCTGAGGTTAAGGAAAAATCATGGTTTGGGTTAAAACTGTAAAATACCTTAAATAACTAAAATTCCTGGCATGACAGTTAAAATATCCAGTACGAATGTCCAGTTACTGGTCTTGTACAGTGTTCTCCTCCTGCTTGTGTAACTTTTTGCTAGCAAAACTGCTCCTAACACCAGCCTCCTAATATGACTAAAATCACATTTAAAAAATTAAACAAAAGTCACATGTTACCTAAAATGCATTATGTGGACATGGAAGGGATTGATGTATCACTTGCACACAAAATTTGACTTCACTGCATATTCACTGCACACATTGTGAGAGTGTAACATCATGATATGCAGATTGAAGAGAATGGGCTGCAGATTTAGTACTGATACACTGCTCCAATAAATGCCCAGTTTGTAGATAATCAAATATCAGATATATTACTGTACAAATACAAAACAGGGCATATATACAAGTGCATATTTATATTTTAATGACATGCCTCTGCTGGAAACCTATTTTTCTTTTTCCATGTTTAAGCCTCAGCCCTTATGTCACCCCATAATCAATAGTGTTTGTTCTAGTTGTAGCTGCTCATTGGCAGATCAGTAGAAAAATCATTTGTGGTGATGTGATATGATTGGAGCTGAAGTAGTGAAGCAAGTATCTGAGTTTCAGGTAAATTATCAGTCTGTGTTTGTAATGACTGAATGCTTTATTCAGTGACTCAGATTCACTCTGACAGCTACGTACAGGTTTTATCATGAATCTGGTCGTTTACCATCATGTATCTGGTGTGTTAATTGTAACTGGTGGTTAAAGTGGTTTGTCTGGGTCTGTGATCATGTGACCTGGTCTGTGAAACTCCTGATTATTAAACCACCAGGGCTGAAGTATGATGAGCAGTGATTGTAAAACAGACAGGAAATTACCTCACTGTTTCTATACAGTCTGGGTGTATAGAGTGTCTCTTCATACAGAATTATTTACTTAACATCAGATGTGTGTGAACATTAGTATCAACTGAATGTATTGTCTGTATGTATGGCTTAGCAGACTCATACATTGTCTATGTTTGCATTCGTGCTTATTATATATTTTTGTGTGCACATGTACAGTGAGCGTACATGGTAGTGTGTGTGTCCTGTCTCATTGATTGAGCTCTTCCTGCTCTCTGATTGTCATGGTTTCCAGATGCCTGATTATCAGCGAATGCTCCCTCTTCCTCTGATGACTCGTCAGTTACCGGGCAGACTGTAAAGCATGGCCTGCGTTCAATAAGTAGACACACTTATTTGCAACACATAGGATTCTAAACTTTATGTTTAACAGCTGTTAAATCAAAGTCATGTTTCTATCTGATTGTTGTATCTTGAGCAACAGATATGATGTGTTATAGTTTTATAGTTTGTTTAAAATAAACAGAGGCAGAGCACTGTTAGCGATAACAACTGCAGGTTGACGCTTTATCCCAAGTCTTTTGTTTTTCCAGTTTTCAAGTCATACAAATCTCCTACGGGCTATACATCAACCAATCAACCTGTTCTGATTTTTTTGTTAGGTGAGTTTCTGATCTTACTCAGCCTGGTGAAAGCAGTTTGGTTTCCTGCTTTCTTTTCAGCTCCTCAGGACTTATAAGCCTCAGTTGTACTCGCTTGCGGACGCATAAACAGAAAGCTGTGGAAACCACAGCCGTCTTAGAGGATACATTCCATTCATGTGCATTAGATCATTGTCTACGTATTTGCGCACTATGAGTCAAATCAAAATGGTGGCATCCACGTAGGGAGAACGGCTGCTATGTAACATAGAAGAAAAGCACAGAGAGCAAGAAAATGGTGTGTGCAGCTGCTCAATTACAACATGAGAGCTCATGTGCAGTTCTTGTGCATCTGGACAAGTCCATTTGGACAAGACAAATGAGTGGGTATGCAGACGTTCACACAGAGCCTCACAAACACCTTCAGATTACAAAACTTAGGTGGGAGCGCTTGTATACTCGTGGTTGCAGGTTAACCACTGCTTAACTCTCTCTGTCCTTTGTGCAACTGATCCAAGTATGAGATTTAACTTATATAAAATATCTTTAGAATATTACAGTTATACTTATTAGATTCAGCCTGGTCGCACCAGCATTTAAAATAGTGAAATTTAGCGCATTTATGGAGTCAGTCATGCAAATTTTGGCATCAAGTTAAACTTTGGTGGACTCTGACTCACAGTTCTGCTTTGCTGACCAACAGCAACTAGTCTTGAAAATACTATCTTTCGAAGGGAGAGCTTTTCTCACTGTCCACTTTTTAAAAAAATCTCTTCTGTCAGAATATAAACTAACACAAAAGATACTTGTGATGAGATAGACATTGATGGTTCGAATTAAACTGTGTGAGTTATTGTCCTGTTAGCAACTGAGCTAAGCTATTTAATAACTTTTTACTTAACGGAATGAATGGTGAACAAAATACAAAGAAACAGGAGTCATCCTAACAGTAAAGAGAAAAGAGAGAGAATATCTGTGGCTGATTCATTAGCAGTTAGCTCAACAGCTACACTGCAGCAGTAGAAAGAAAAAACAAAAAAAAAAACAAACTCCAGCAGTTCATCATCTAGCTCTGTGAGTATGGTCACTATGTCATCAAGTTTCTAGTTTCAAATATTTCACAACACACAGAGTAATTTTGCTGTACTTTATGGTGTGACCTGACTTTTATGAAAAAATCTGAGTGCTTAGTGCCCTGCTGCAACTATACCTGTTACTAACTACTAACTACACCTACAGAAAGTCTAATCCACTTTCATTCTGAGAAATTACTTCATTTAAAATCTCTAAAATGACATTTCTACAGAGGAAAACGTCTTGGTTTCTTAAGCTTTCCCAAGACAGACGGGCTTTAAAACCTGACCTGGAGTTACAAGATTTTTCACAGACGGTGATGACATGTATAAACATATGTAAAAATGTTGGCCTGATAGATCATGAGCAGCCTTTAATGTGCAGCACAGCTCTTTCCTGTATTACAGCTGATTAGTTGCTGCTTTTGCTTCCTGCAGCACTTTGTAAGCGGAGACGATCGCTCTGGAAACTCGACTGTAATTACACCCAAGAAACGCACCGACATTAAACCGTCGGTTCAGGCCGCAGACGCATTAGGTTGCATTTCACGGGACGCATTATAAACCGAGAGCTCGCAGTGTGTTGTTTGAAAATGTTTGAATATGTTTATTGAAAACAGCTTGTAAAATCCTGATCAGTAAACCGCAGTAAATCCCTGTGGGACAGATGGTGATATTAATGTTCTCTACTGTACGCTGTCTGGTGTTTGCTGTATAATTTTCCATGGCAGGATGGAGGCATTATTTTACAGTCTCCACCAGACCAACATTACCAACAAAAACACACCACAGTCTTATGCTTCNGAAGCATAAGACTGTGGTGTGTTTTTGTTGGTAATGTTGGTCTGGTGTTTGCTGTATAATTTTCCATGGCAGGATGGAGGCATTATTTTACAGTCTCCACCAGACAGCGTACAGTAGAGAACATTAATATCACCATCTGTCCCACAGGGATTTACTGCGGTTTACTGATCAGGATTTTACAAGCTGTTTTCAATAAACATATTCAAACATTTTCAAACAACACACTGCGAGCTCTCGGTTTATAATGCGTCCCGTGAAATGCAACCTAATGCGTCTGCGGCCTGAACCGACGGTTTAATGTCGGTGCGTTTCTTGGGTGTAATTACAGTCGAGTTTCCAGAGCGATCGTCTCCGCTTACAAAGTGCTGCAGGAAGCAAAAGCAGCAACTAATCAGCTGTAATACAGGAAAGAGCTGTGCTGCAGATTAAAGGCTGCTCATGATCTATCAGGCCAACATTTTTACATATGTTTATACATGTCATCACCGTCTGTGAAAATCTTGTAACTCCAGGTCAGGTTTTAAAGCCCGTCTGTCTTGGGAAAGCTTAAGAAACCAAGACGTTTTCCTCTGTAGAAATGTCATTTTAGAGATTTTAAATGAAGTAATTTCTCAGAATGAAAGTGGATTAGACTTTCTGTAGGTGTAGTTAGTAGTTAGTAACAGGTATAGTTGCAGCAGGGCACTAAGCACTCAGATTTTTTCATAAAAGTCAGGTCACACCATAAAGTACAGCAAAATTACTCTGTGTGTTGTGAAATATTTGAAACTAGAAACTTGATGACATAGTGACCATACTCACAGAGCTAGATGATGAACTGCTGGAGTTTGTTTTTTTTTGTTTTTTCTTTCTACTGCTGCAGTGTAGCTGTTGAGCTAACTGCTAATGAATCAGCCACAGATATTCTCTCTCTTTTCTCTTTACTGTTAGGATGACTCCTGTTTCTTTGTATTTTGTTCACCATTCATTCCGTTAAGTAAAAAGTTATTAAATAGCTTAGCTCAGTTGCTAACAGGACAATAACTCACACAGTTTAATTCGAACCATCAATGTCTATCTCATCACAAGTATCTTTTGTGTTAGTTTATATTCTGACAGAAGAGATTTTTTTAAAAAGTGGACAGTGAGAAAAGCTCTCCCTTCGAAAGATAGTATTTTCAAGACTAGTTGCTGTTGGTCAGCAAAGCAGAACTGTGAGTCAGAGTCCACCAAAGTTTAACTTGATGCCAAAATTTGCATGACTGACTCCATAAATGCGCTAAATTTCACTATTTTAAATGCTGGTGCGACCAGGCTGAATCTAATAAGTATAACTGTAATATTCTAAAGATATTTTATATAAGTTAAATCTCATACTTGGATCAGTTGCACAAAGGACAGAGAGAGTTAAGCAGTGGTTAACCTGCAACCACGAGTATACAAGCGCTCCCACCTAAGTTTTGTAATCTGAAGGTGTTTGTGAGGCTCTGTGTGAACGTCTGCATACCCACTCATTTGTCTTGTCCAAATGGACTTGTCCAGATGCACAAGAACTGCACATGAGCTCTCATGTTGTAATTGAGCAGCTGCACACACCATTTTCTTGCTCTCTGTGCTTTTCTTCTATGTTACATAGCAGCCGTTCTCCCTACGTGGATGCCACCATTTTGATTTGACTCATAGTGCGCAAATACGTAGACAATGATCTAATGCACATGAATGGAATGTATCCTCTAAGACGGCTGTGGTTTCCACAGCTTTCTGTTTATGCGTCCGCAAGCGAGTACAACTGAGGCTTATAAGTCCTGAGGAGCTGAAAAGAAAGCAGGAAACCAAACTGCTTTCACCAGGCTGAGTAAGATCAGAAACTCACCTAACAAAAAAATCAGAACAGGTTGATTGGTTGATGTATAGCCCGTAGGAGATTTGTATGACTTGAAAACTGGAAAAACAAAAGACTTGGGATAAAGCGTCAACCTGCAGTTGTTATCGCTAACAGTGCTCTGCCTCTGTTTATTTTAAACAAACTATAAAACTATAACACATCATATCTGTTGCTCAAGATACAACAATCAGATAGAAACATGACTTTGATTTAACAGCTGTTAAACATAAAGTTTAGAATCCTATGTGTTGCAAATAAGTGTGTCTACTTATTGAACGCAGGCCATGCTTTACAGTCTGCCCGGTAACTGACGAGTCATCAGAGGAAGAGGGAGCATTCGCTGATAATCAGGCATCTGGAAACCATGACAATCAGAGAGCAGGAAGAGCTCAATCAATGAGACAGGACACACACACTACCATGTACGCTCACTGTACATGTGCACACAAAAATATATAATAAGCACGAATGCAAACATAGACAATGTATGAGTCTGCTAAGCCATACATACAGACAATACATTCAGTTGATACTAATGTTCACACACATCTGATGTTAAGTAAATAATTCTGTATGAAGAGACACTCTATACACCCAGACTGTATAGAAACAGTGAGGTAATTTCCTGTCTGTTTTACAATCACTGCTCATCATACTTCAGCCCTGGTGGTTTAATAATCAGGAGTTTCACAGACCAGGTCACATGATCACAGACCCAGACAAACCACTTTAACCACCAGTTACAATTAACACACCAGATACATGATGGTAAACGACCAGATTCATGATAAAACCTGTACGTAGCTGTCAGAGTGAATCTGAGTCACTGAATAAAGCATTCAGTCATTACAAACACAGACTGATAATTTACCTGAAACTCAGATACTTGCTTCACTACTTCAGCTCCAATCATATCACATCACCACAAATGATTTTTCTACTGATCTGCCAATGAGCAGCTACAACTAGAACAAACACTATTGATTATGGGGTGACATAAGGGCTGAGGCTTAAACATGGAAAAAGAAAAATAGGTTTCCAGCAGAGGCATGTCATTAAAATATAAATATGCACTTGTATATATGCCCTGTTTTGTATTTGTACAGTAATATATCTGATATTTGATTATCTACAAACTGGGCATTTATTGGAGCAGTGTATCAGTACTAAATCTGCAGCCCATTCTCTTCAATCTGCATATCATGATGTTACACTCTCACAATGTGTGCAGTGAATATGCAGTGAAGTCAAATTTTGTGTGCAAGTGATACATCAATCCCTTCCATGTCCACATAATGCATTTTAGGTAACATGTGACTTTTGTTTAATTTTTTAAATGTGATTTTAGTCATATTAGGAGGCTGGTGTTAGGAGCAGTTTTGCTAGCAAAAAGTTACACAAGCAGGAGGAGAACACTGTACAAGACCAGTAACTGGACATTCGTACTGGATATTTTAACTGTCATGCCAGGAATTTTAGTTATTTAAGGTATTTTACAGTTTTAACCCAAACCATGATTTTTCCTTAACCTCAGCCAAGTGGTTTTTGTCTCTAAACTGAACCATTTTAACCCAAACAACATGGAAAGGATTGGTGTATGCACTGCATGCAATATTACACTGTAAAGTTGTGTTATTTGTACCCAGATTAATAAGTCACATGAGCCACAAGGGAACTGTGTTTTGTTCAGATGCCAGGGTATTTACATGATACATGGTGCTGAAATGGATGATAAAATTACCAAATGAATAACATGAATAAATCATATGGTTTACTTCAATCAAATAAAATAAGTACTCTTTGAATTCACACATGCTCTTAATCAGCTGGGGAGGAAGCATTCAGATCTTTCAAGTACTAAGACAACAATGTAAAAATACTGCTACAAGTAAAATCTTAATCTAAAAAGTAACTAGTAACTAGAGCTGTCAGATAAATGCAGTGGAGTAAAAAGTACAATAATTCTTTTAAAAAAAACTCTGAAATGTAGAAGCAGCTTAAAACTAAAGTGAAAAAATAAATACAAGTACCTCAAAATACAATACATGAGAAAATATACTAAGTTACTCAGTAAGATAGAATAGCATGGTGTGTTCAGGTTCATCAATTAGTCTGAAAACGGAGTTTCATTCAACTGAAGTATGAGACATGCAGGAGATACAAGGTTTCCACCTGACAGCTTTAACAGACACCTTGGAATGAGGCAGTGTCGGACAGTAACACACACACACACACACAGATGCAGATGTTCTTTACCTCAGGCCCAAGGGAAAGAAAGACACACGCACACACACACACACACTCACACACATGCACACACACACGAATGCTCACTTACGTGCACACATTTTCACATGCACACACATACACACACACAGTCATTCATAAACACGAGCGTGACGTGTGTGCGTACATACTCGCTTAGTCATACATGCACACACACACTCAGTCACTCCGAGACATGCAGTCATGCAGATAAACACGCGTAAAGTCACTCACAAATTTTACACACAGTCTCAAATACTAATATGCACACACACGATCACACACACACACACAGAGAGAGAGAGACAGGCTTGATGACACACAGCATGTCTTATCTAAACAGAAGAAGAATTGTAGGCCAAGAAATAACAGATGAGTCCTCTGGGGCAAAAACAGACGGACATTCACTGAACAACACTCTGCTAAAAATAACTACAAGTACGACTGCTAATACTACTGTTAACACTACAACTACTACTGTTCCCACCAGTATAGTCTGATGAGAATACGTTCACTAAATAGTTAAACTGGGACAGCCCTGATTTTCACGCATCTGTCAAAATGTCATTGACTTGAATGTTGAACTGGAACAGTTCAACATTTTGGGATCTACTGTTTCTTTCTTTCTGAAGGTGAGGTGTTCCAGGTGGACATTAATATCATATCTGTGAGGTAAGTAGGAGTCAGGTTGTGGTTAGCTTAGCATAGCATAAAGACTGGAATTGGGGGGAAACTGCTAGCCTAGCTCTGCATAAAGTTAGAAAATACACCTAAACACTTCTGAAATTCATTATACTAATATTTATTTATATTTATATAAGCAATATATTTCTGTGTGTGTCTTGTTTGTTTCATCTGTGCACAAACAGAAATGTGAGAAAAACAATTTATGTTTTTTGATGTTGAATTCTGTGACTATTTCATGACAAACAACAGTGTATTCATCCACCCAGTTTATCTGTGTGGGGTCTCCAGCTAAAGCGAGGGTTGCCAATCCAGGTGGTGAGCACAGATTTTGGTCTCTGTACAGACACCACAGACACAAACACTTCCTTAGTACTTTATCAAATGAAATACTGCCACACTTTCCATGACTGGCTAATGCTAACTCAGCTAATGTGCATGTTACAGGCGATTCACACATATGGACAAAGAGCTGGAGGAGCGAGAGGCTGCTCTTTATTGCAAATAAAACCTGGTGTTGTAGCATTGGTTTAAAAGGCACCCAGTGGCACTACAGGGTGATCAACTACAGGGTGATCAACAAAAGAGCTATACTCTACTCAGAAAACAAACTGTACAACAAGAAATGAACAACTTCCTCATGTGTAGTCTGGCAATGTCAGAAAACAACTGTTCAATCAGAACATAGAGACTCCCTACTACTTTATATCTGTATATTTGACTGCAGTTAGCTCACCAGCTACAGTATGTCACCTGCTTATTCCTGCAAGCAGCCACTACATCATTCATTTGCTGTGCTGGTTCCTGGTGTGCCAAGGCTTTTATTTTCTGAAACAATGTTAATGCGACTCAAGTGAATTTTACATTACAACAACTAGAACGACACAACAGTGTCATTAAAAATAGTAATGTGATTATCAATGTTGACATGTTTTATTTTGGACCACAGTGGTGGACCTGCAGACCAATACTGCGCTCCTGTAGCATTTCGAACACATGCACACACATGCAAACACACACACACACACACACACAGTCAATTCCATATCCAAGAAGAAAAAAAAAACAGAATCCCAGAAACATACAACTTCCTCAACTCCCTCAAGTAATTTCGCGTGTCATCGCACTTTTTTTCTTTTTTCTTTTTGCCTTTCCAAGTCATTTGACGCCACATCATTTCTCTACTTACGAACCCCTAACCCCAAACTTAACCTCAGCCAAAACAGTTAAGTGACACGTGAAAAGCTTAAAATGCATAGACGTGACACACTAAATGTCCCGTAAGTGCTGTGCTATTTATATGCAATCCCATGAGATCACATGAACACAGCACAAACCATACACACATTACGCTTAAGCTTAATTCAAAATCAAAAAAAGAAAAAGAAATACACAGGAAACACACATTTAAGCTTCTGTACATTTTCACATACAGTACAGACACACACACACTCACACACAGAGTTCTGGCTTGATGCCAGAGCTTCCAGTAATACCAGCCGTTAATGACCAGTGAAGCGCTGACCACCAGTGAACTTAATCAAATCAGAACTGACTCAAACAATAGACGACGCTTCTGCACACAACATGCACACACACACACACACACACACACACACACACGCAGTCTAATGAAACAAGATGGCTGCTGCTGTAGCATCAACAGAGAGGTCATCGGGTGTGTGGAAGCTGTTGGAAACAGTTGGGTTAAAAAAATGAAAAGAATGGGAAGAAAAGAAGCCTGTCACGGTGAAGGTGTGCGGTGGGGTTGGGGAGGGGGGTGAAACCACACACACACACACACACATAGACACACACACGCACACACTCACACTCCTGGGGTGTGTTTATGGGCAACTCCTTTGCCCACAGACAAAAGCGAAGGTGCTGGTGATGACGGGAGGCTGCTTCCAGTTTGTGAAAGTTTTACGAGCATATAAAATGTAAACAAAAACAGGTTCCAGGACACAAAATGGCCGCTGTGGGTGATGGTGCATTATCGCCATGGTAACACTACACGAGGTAGGTGACACTGGAACTGCCTGATTCTTATTTGTGCTTGTTTTTGTTGGTAAAAGCAGTGTTTCTCCCTCCAGTTCTTCCTGGCGTCAAGCCCATGTGAAACCAGGTTTTCTGGGCTGCATTCAGGATCAACTTCTTTGTTGACACAATCGCTTCTGCTCTGAGTCTTTCACAGTGAAGGATTTACTCTGTGTGCTGTTCTCAGAGGACTGCACCAAAATGCCAAAAATATATATTTTTAAAAGCACAAATAAAACTGTCATGATTTTGTCTGTTACTCAGAAATCATGACACGAGCAAAAATTGGGGTGAGATTCTGTCACCGATTCACACACGAATAAAACATTTTTTTGTAATGTCGTTTGCTTAATAGTGGGGCAGTGATCTGCATTATTCTTCATTTCCTTCTCAAAGCGCCCTGAAACCTGTGCTGCAAAAACAGAGAAATAAGTTGACCTGCGAACTTAATTTTGTGTTATTTTAAGAAAAATATCACGTCAATAGCAGAATATATGGCTAAATGACTGAATGCATTGAGCTTTGTGATAAAATTAATTATTAAATCATTGTGGTATTAAAATGTCACTGTGCAGGTTAAAAGGCTGAATTACTGTCAAAATAAAACTAATGAAAACCAGCAGCAACAGCAACAGACATGCAGTAAAGTGATTTATTAGTGTTCTAATGTATTATGACCATATTAGCTTAATTATGTTTTCCACACATGGAATTACATTGACGGCTTGTGTTTGGTTTACTCCACCAGACACATCACTGCTATACTTTAGTGAATCTGTGTTTCATCTTTCAGCAACCATAAGTCATAAATTTACCCAAAAAAAAAAAAATACTAAAAATGCATCAACAACTTTAATTTGACGTTAATTACAGTCAATATGCGAATGAGAGTTTAGCAGACAGAAATGAATGAAGTACACAACACAAAAGTAGAATATCACTGATCAGATTTTGTCATTGTTAAATTTAAATTTTGTTCTCTACCTCGGCATTTAACATCTGAAATTTTAACTCCAATTTTGAAAGAACAGTGTCATATTTGACAAATTAAATAAAATGATCAAAATCAAATATAAGAAAAATATATTTTATTGTATTACTGTAACTGCAGTGGAGTTTGCTCTTTTCGTTATACCAACAACAGTAAGAGTAAAAAAAAATAAAAAATTATTAAAATCAAAATATTCCCAATTAACAAAAGAAAAAAAAAAGGTTGTGAATCCATAAAAAGATATTAATGTGTCATTTTAGTTTGGAAGTTAAATCATGACTAACATATATTTAGGCTGAATTATTTTACATTCTACAAAAATGTTTCTCTTGTTACATGTAAAATAATTGAAGGATGTAAAATGTGTCACAGATGAAGCTTAATAATGACTGGAAAATCTTTAAATATATTACAATTCTGATAAACTGGTGAACCTGATCTTTTTTCACTCTCATTTAAATCACATTGTATTAATGCACATGCAGCTTTAACTTTGCGTTCATGTTTATTCATTGGTCAAAATTTTTTACCTGCGAAGGTGAAAAGATAATTTCTGACGGGCAACAAAACACACTTCTGCTTTCTAAAAATATACAATATATATATATTTCATATACACAGTATGTTTTATATCATGTCTCTAATGAAAGCAGTCACGTGTAACTGTGTTGCCATTATACGCAAAATAAATAAACTTTTTTGTTTTATTCAGACCTGTTCAGTAAAGGTTTTTATTTTTCAAAAGACTCAGCCATCTGGGGCCTTTTTCAGCGCTTGGGCAGGAAAATTCAAATGTATTCTTTATGCTATTTGAATATTTTTTTTGTATTATGGATTGTTCTTTGCTGGGATTACAGATACAGAGATGTTGTACATTTAAAAAAATCTAAATCAAAAACTGCTCAAAGATGTGCGTAGTGACCAAAATCTAAGTCGGTAACTGATGCTAAAACAGTACTGGAGGATGGTAATTTCATTACTGTTATTTCAGGCAATAAAAAGTATTTTTGGCAGGTAAACATTTGCTGTCAACTAAACTATGTGTAAAAATGTTGTCAGGACAGAGAGCTGGTGTTACATCTGTTTTAGTTTAGCAATTTTAGTTCACTGGTTAGGGAACTGCTGACATAAACTATGTTTCTCCTCAAATTACTGAGGTAATGACAAAATAAAATGAATTCATTAATGTTGTAGTTATAATCACGCTTTATTTATTAACATACTGATGCTAGCCCAAACTGTTGTATGTGTTAAATTGTACTCCAGAGTCATGTATTTAGAGGAAAAAGTACAAAGAAAACACATGAATGTGTGTTAAAATGATAAACTGAACACATGTACAGTCAGCGTTAAAATCAGCTGTTTAACACGACCTCTCATCTTGTTCAGAAATCTGTGTTTGACCAATGAAAGTGGGACTGTTTATAAACCTCTGTCAGGTTATATAAAGACCAAAGTTGAAATCAGTTTATTTAGTCAAAGCTGTGCCCTGCACTTCCTGGGGACTGCCTGTCAATCAAACAGAGTGGGCAGACACACAGTGACGTCATTTTTCTTTGGATACAGTCGTGTGTGTTTTACATTATATGAGAAGAGTTACAACAATTTGAATAAACTATTTTGCTTTTTATTTACTACTATATTATTTACTGTAATGTAGTGATATAAAACAGATATACGGTTTAATTTGAGGTGTACAATATTTGTCAGCAATTCTAACTTCTACTATGAATACATTTTTATATTATACAACAAGTAGTTCCGACCAAGCAATCTGATTGGTCCACAAGACATTTAGAACGTGCTCAAATCAGCATGACAGCACGCCTTACTCATCACTAAAAATATTACTCCGCCATATACATTTTACTTTGTTGGTCATAGTTGTATAATCACAAGATTACACTCGGGGTGTCCTTTAACGTCATTTGAGCAAAGCGCCTCGGCTTTCTCCATCGGCTGTGCCGGTGACACAGCACTATAACTTAAAATTTATGTAAAAGTTTGCGGTTGCAGAAGCTACATCTGTGTGAGTAAATAAATGCAGCGTCTTTGTTATAACGTGGTTGATAACAGTAAGCATTGATTTGTGCAGTAGGCTATTGATTTAGTTCGGTAAATTCTGAGACCTCGATAAAGCATTAATGTCAGCTCAGAGTTCACTCATCTGGGACTAGAAAATCATTTCTGTTGCTAGGTCGTTACTAAGGGTCTGATTATTTGCCGTAGTGGTAAACTCGGTTCCATTACACATAGGAGTCCACTGACGTGACTGATTGTGTTCCAGTTATTAGTCAGACCCCATGTATTTCCATGGAAACGGGACAAACACTCGCCAAAACCTTTTAATTTTGAGAGAAAACTGCTCCTCAACATGAACAGATTTTGATTATACATTTTACTTTGTTGGTAATAGTTGTATAATTGCAATATTATACTCGAGGGTGTGCTTTAATGTCATTTGAGCACTTCAGTGATGCTTGCGGACATCACACACCTGACCACATCACTGTCGTGCTCAAATGACGTTAAAGCACACCCTCTCGGTTAATACTGCTTAATTAATGCAGCTGTGTTTTACTATAAAGTCAATCATCATCAGTTTATAAACTACAGGAGCTGAAAAATACATTAATGAACAGTTAGAGCTGCTTAAAACGACATTATATTGTGTTGTAAACCAATAATTATAAGTTTATATATTAGGAAACTTGTTTCATATTCATCCGTTACCCATCATTCTCTCTGCTACTGTGTGGTCACTTTATATTTCTTCTGTTGGACCAGAAACAACAGAATAACTGCTATCAATGATTTAAAATTTGGGATCAAAACTCAAAAATTTGTTTTGTAGATATAGAGCACCTATGAAATACTTAACAATAGTGATAGTTTGGACCCATTTATTTGTCAATAAACAAACAAAAAAGTTTTTTCTTAAAGGCCTCAGTCACAGTAAAACGCCCATCGCACT
This sequence comes from Lates japonicus, assembly GCA_033238685.1. Taxonomy (NCBI): domain Eukaryota; kingdom Metazoa; phylum Chordata; class Actinopteri; family Centropomidae; genus Lates; species Lates japonicus. The sequence continues at coordinate 4,426,665 of BRZM01000255.1, read as the reverse complement.
GTGTTTGGCTTTAACCTCCACAGTGTTTCAGAGTTGTGGTTTTTGTTTTGTTTGTCAGTTTGAATTGTGAAGTAGTAAAATGCTTGTTTGGATGTGCTCTTCTGTAAGTCTGAAGTCTAAAATGTCAATATAAACAGACACAGTCAGTGTGTTTCTCAAACCCACAGAGAGGAAACTATATCCTGCCTGCCTAACGTCGCCCCCTGGATGTACAAGAATGAATAAACCTCATTTTTAACTCTGGAGGGAGAATGTGGTGAGGAAAAAAATGCTTCTGTGAAACTTAATTTTATAATTTCATATTTTTATTTATTTATCTATTTATTTTTTTGAATAAAGATCTCTGAGCTGCTTTCCACTCTGATTCACTTTCAGACTGAGAGCTGCCCAGTATGAACGCAGGCTTGTGAGTCTGACAGAGCTCTTCTAAAGGGTGGTGAACGTTAGTACTATTAGCTGATGTTTGAGATGGCACATGGATGAGAGTGTTAATCAAATTCATAATATTTGTTTTTGAAAAGTGACTCATTTTATTTCTTATTCATTTTTATTTATTTCAAATTGGAGTTATTCTGTAGGAAGAAGTCAGGGCCTGAGAGATCTGGGTGAACAGGATGTTCAGTGGTTCTGCAACTGGGGGTCAGATCCCTAAAAGTGGTGACCCAAATTCAAAGGGTTGTGAGATGGTTAATGGGGCAGAAGTGATGTTATGTCAAGAAATGCTATTCTGATGCACAGAATAGTTTTTTTTTTTTTGTTGTTGTTGTTTTTTTTAAAAATCAGATTTGACCTTTATTCTTTGCTTTATTCCTTTAAAATACTGGATAATTTTCTCTCTTCAGGATTATACATTCATTCAATGTATTTAAGTACATATTTTAGTTTTATACGTTTATCATATGTATTATATATAAAATCAAAGTAAGTTGTCAAATAAAAATTGTGGGATAAAACCTTTATATTACACTCTGTACCCGGCGACACAGCTTTTAATTTTTAGGTTCTTAATACTTCCTTCACCACTGATAATTAAGCATATGATAAGAAAATAAAGTGTGTTTTCTCACTTCAGAGGTTCAGTCACAGATCAAACCCCACTGTTGACACAGATCACCCAAAAAACAGCAACATGCGGGAAACAACAAGGGATTCTGGGATCATGTATGATGGATGTATGGACTATGAATTCTATAATAGCTTGTGTAGGGTCTTTAAAGGTGCAGATTAATCCTGACTTTACAGATGTAATCCAGGACATAAACATCATCCAATTCTACAGGGTCACTGACAACAGCAGAGGAAAAATGAGATTTACACCTAAAACCAGGAGAGGAAGAGGATATGTGTGTGTGTGTGTGTGTGTGTGTGTGTGTGTGTGTGTTTGGTGGGTAAGGGGATCTTTGATTCTGAAATACAATAATGCTGCAGTTGCTCCTGTTAATCTTTCACCTCCTGGTCAAGGCTAAAAATACAAAAATATTTTGCTACGACGGAGCTTCTGTAATCTTGTTACAACTAACCCAAAGTCTGAAAACCAAACCTGCCCAGACAGAGAGATGTTTTCTGTCCACTGCTGAACAACATCAACTTCGACGACTTATGCTGTTTTGGTTTTTTTTTTATTACCTGGTTTAAGGGTCTCTTTAATTTGTGAACAGTCTGGAACTTTTTGGGACTTTGTGCTGTGCTACGTTCAACACATCAAACTTCAGGATGAAACTATATCCATTTCTGAATTGTGGCAATGAATTGCCAATTCGTTGGCCGTGTTACTGACTATGTTATATCATCATTAACTCCATCTAAACTCCACCTAACAGAAACATTTCCCATCAGTCAGTCCAGCAGGGGCTCTACTGCCCCCTGATGGACCCCAGACAAAATCATTCAAACGTACACCTGTATACACTGCCCAAAGACATTCACATCATCATAGGAGGTCATCCATGTTTTATGTATGCGGTTACTGAACCACACTTTACTTTGGTCAAAATAATAATCATTTTTATATGACAGATTTTTCTTGCAGGATGGGAATTTGTATTAAATGATCATTTTATCTCATGTTCTATCTTTTCTGTTTTGGATTTTATTTCTTGTTTCATTATACAGAAGGTGCTTCACAGTAGAAGACGAGATACAGCAAATGAAGACATGGTATAAAAGTAATAAATAAAGAAATGGATAATAAGAATGTGTCTCAGGCAGGTCTGAGCAGATGAGTCATGAGCTGCATTTTAAAGTTGTCCACAGATCTTAAGTCTTAACAGGTGAGACTTTAATGTCTCCTTTAGTTTTGAGTCCCAGGTGAAGAAACAACCGACAAACCCTGATCAGAAGACCTCAGAGACCTATGGTGACATAACACTGCATTAAATCTCTAATGTGCCTAACCACGCAGGTATCTATAAGTTACATTGAAGCCTGAACCCTTGAACCCTGTTTTTGAAAGGTGCTATTTGAATACAGAACAAAACATGTACCTCATTGCTGTCACAAGACCAGATAACCAAATTACAACCAAGCAAGTAATATCACACACACACACCATTCAGATATATGCTCACATCAGAACATGTGAAGCTGTAGTAATGTGACTGACAAGAGCTGAAGCAATTAACTGATTACTTACAATTAAATGATTAGCCATAATCTCCATGATCAATTAATTGATAACTTCATCTGGAGATCAGGGAACTTGTAATTGCACATTTTCACAATTTTACGTCAATGTATTGGCTCATTGATTAATCATTTAATCAATAGGATGATCATCAGATTAATAAATGCTCAAAGTGATTGCAGCCTTACAAGTGACCACGAAGTATTTTTAATTCAGTCACATACAGCTACATTAGACTCACTTACCACAGACAGCTCACTGCAGGTCTCTACAGCCTCTACCTGTGTCTTACATTGTATTACTAGAAAAACAAAAGGTTTGGCTGTTATTGTGTAACTGGTTAACTCTCTTTGGTTTTGGTTTGAGTCATTGCATGCTTGTTTATATGGACACTCCACAGATGGACAGACCTACAGGATTTAAACACTTCACTGGTCAAATCTGGAGGGCCGTCATGTTTAGAAAGTTAATCTCAAAACTCCCGTTAAGGTTAATCCCATCAGCAATGCCAGGTGGGACGACAGAGAATAATGACTTTGAACCCTATCCTTTTGAGTTTACTTATAATGACTTGTGTTATTGTTGTGCCATATAAATAAAATTGTCCTCTTTTAAACGACACAGCCAAATATCTCACATTAATATGATCCTCCACCCATAATCCTCTATCAAACATTCAGCCCCCTGTAGATGGTCCTCAATGCTCAATATAAACTTTCTATCAAGTGACAAGCAGAATGTTCTCCTTCCAATCTTCCAAAGAAACACCATCTCACATTTACAAACTGTTTGTGTCTGTTGTAGCCTTTCATCACATTATCATCACATTATAACCCATGAGCAGAATACCACCAGCTTTGACAGCTGGAAACCAACTAAATCACTTCCCGCTGTGAAAATGTATTAGTTACCTGTTTGATTTTTCTACAGGTCGGTTTTTCATTTTCACTGACACATTTACTGGTCAACCTCTTATTACCATCTGTCTATTTACACATTTTTACTTGAAAGTTATTTGTGAAGCACTTTGCATTTTATTGAACTGAAATTACCACTATCACTCGGGCTAATAAATATTGTGATTGTGATTTTGTGGCACACAAAGGATATAGACTTTTTTAAATGAAAGGGTAAGATCCTTTTTGTTTAACCAGAGACACTGATATCGCTACCAGACTCCATTGACAAAAACAGTAATTTTACTGAGCTGGATACGGGAGTTGCTAGAGTACCACTGCCTTGACTGGTTAGTTTGTTTGTATTATTGTGTGGTACTTATACTTATGTAAAGGATCTGAGTACTTCCATTACTGAAAGTTAACAATAATACAAACTAATCCTATGAAGGCGTCGGTATTCCAGCAGCTCTTGTGTTCTGCTCAGTAAAATGATTGTTTTTGTCAGTGGAGTCTGGTAGAAATATAAAATGATGTTTCTGGTTTAACAAAAAGAATCGTACTCTTTAATATCTATCTTTGGAGGAATCCTATGCATAATGTTGTCAGACAGTTTCTGTGCCCACCTGTACCTGCACACACCCTCAGATCTAGCCACAAAACTCTGCTGGCGGTCCCCTGATCTCGACTTAAAACTAAAGGAAACTGTGTGTTCGCTGCCAGCAGCCCCAGACTCTACCAAAAATCATTTTTATTAACTTGCTTTTCTGCATTAATTGCACCAATCATTTTTGGTATAGCATTTTTATTATTGCTGTTTTTTGTTATTTGTTTGATTGTTAGTTTGTTTTTATGTGTATTTCTTTTTTTGTGTGAAGCACTTTGTAGTATTGTTTTATAAAGTAAGTTTAGTTTTAGTTATTGATTTGAAAGGTTAATTATTATTATTGTCTTGGCACCTTGGCACCAGTGATTTCCTAAGCTCTGATCACAGTACCTGCCGGATGCCTGTTGATTCTGACTGGCTATTTAATGGACTGCATGCACCAGTGAAGAGAAGGATGTAATAATTTGCTTCCACTTTCTGATGCATTGCATTGTGGGACAATAGTGCAAATCAACAGCACATTCAAAAATTTTG